>JASDQU010371603.1:181758-193092 GCA_032191745.1 Picea mariana
GAGATTCCATCTTCACGTGGTTGGCCCCGTTTAGTAGAGAATATTAAACAATTCTCAAAACTAAGAGAATCTCAGAAAGGTTAATGCACAGCTATGATTATTTCACCTAGTTCGTTATTATATAATATTTAATGACTCAAAAATAAGGCTCCCTTGCTCATGTACTTGAAACCAATGCATATAAATCATGACATGTGAATGGGGCCAACGTTGAAATTTTTTCAATTTGTGCTTGTATGGATTGAAATTTCACATGGCTAGACTAGATGCATGCAATGACAATATGGGAGGGCTTCCAGACTCAAACATGACTCCCACAAATAATTTCAAAATAATAAAAAAAAATCCTATAGAATAATTAATGTGAAGCGTGACAAGGCCAATTTTTTGGGTGGCATTGCCTGCTCATGTACTTGAAACCAACGCATATAAATCATAACACGTGAATGGGCCAACGTTGAATTTTTTTCAATTTGTGCTTGTATGGAATGAAATTTGACATGGTTAGACTAGATGCATGCATTGATGGTATGTGAGGGTTTCCATACTAAAACATGAATCACACAAACAATTCAAAAATAAAACAACAATCCTATAGAATCATTAATTTGAATGGGGCTAATGTTGATTTTGTTTTCAATTTGTGCTTGTATGAACTGAAATTTCATGACATGTTAGGACAACACATGCATTGACGATATGGGTGGGTTTCTAGCCTCAAACATGACTCAAAAAAAGAATTCAACAATCAAATATTATTTGGTTATTCTATCAAAACCTAAAAATAAGGTGCACATGCTCATGTACTTGACCCTACTTATAAGTGACATGTGAATGGGGCCAACGTTGAAACTTTTTCAATTTGTGTTTGTATGGACTGAAATTTGGCATGGTTAGACTAGACGCATGCAATGAGAGTATGGGAGGGTTTCCAAACTCAAACATGACTCACACAAACAATTTCACAATAAAACAAAAATCCTATAGACTAGCAGAGCATCAAAACCGACACATATAAATCATGACATGTGAATAGGGCCAATGTTGAATTTTTTTTAATTTGTGCTTGTATGGACTGAAATTTGACATGGTTAGACTAGACGTATGCATTTAAGGTATGAGAGGGTTTCTGAACTCAAACATGATCACTCGTAGAAAAAATTCGACAATAAAAAAAAATCCTATAAAATAATTAATGTTAATGGAGCCAAAGAATATATTAATTATATTAAATACAAAAAATAAAAAAACATAAAAACAAAACAAAACATATAAATCATATAAAAAAACACTAAAACCAAAATAGCTCCCATTCCCACACTAGCAGAGCACTAGCAAAACCATCGCACCCATTTCCAAACTAGCAAAGCACTAGAAAAACCATTGTGTCCATTCCCAAGACTAGCGAAGCAGCAAAACCCGGCCGTGAGCATAGAAAATCCCCTCGACAGTGACAAAGAGAGTTGAAGGAGGCCCTATCCAACGAATTTGTACAATGACAGAGGTAGAGGATCCCTATCCGGCAAAACTCGTCAGTGATCATGGAGTGCAGAGATCAGGGGTTGACATCATGCCACCAAAATCGATAATTTCTTAATTTATGATTTTTCTTGGTTTAATCATGTCAGAGAAATGCTCCTAAACTATTTTTTTTCACCTCTCCCAACCGACCCTCATCAATGTGGTCTCTGAGAGAGAGATCAATCAATAGGACCATGATCAATAGGGCCTTTAAGTAGGCACTCTTTTAAGGACACCCTTTAGGTGCTCAATCGATAGGACCTACACTCCATAAGGAAGGGAGAGGGGTTGTAAGGGCCTCTTTTAAAGATATAGAAGGGTCTCTTACTCACCCCATTCAGGACAATCGATAAGATAGATGCTGAGAAATACTTATCCATCTTACCAAAATCCTCGTACAAAGCATAGATAACTTTCATGTTGGCCTGTAGAGACGAATCTACAGTATCCAACTCAAATATCCCATTCACGATGCCCATTGTAACCATAATGGGTCCAAACTTCTCCACTTTATCATCACCATCAATGACAACATCATGACCTTGTCATTTCTCTTGTCTGCACTTAATAAGTTTATTCCCACTTTCCAAAAGGAAATCAAACACATTATGCCTCACTTTGCTGACCAAAATCTTATCGGGAGACTTAGCTAGAACAGAATAAAGGGGCTCAAATACCATACCAAAAGTCTCTATCCCAAGTGGTAGAAAATCAACAATTTTATTGAGGTAAACATCCACAAAGTGAATATTAACACTCTTTGCAGGGTACTTATCTTGGGCCAAAAGGGTTACGTCCCTCAAATCCACCATGAACCCTTTTGTTAACTCATAGCCCCACCCATGGTCATCTAGAAGGAGAAAAATGTGATGAAGAAATTGATTGAGAATAAGATAGAACTTGTCTAAGTGCAGATCCAATACTTTGATACTATCATTTTCTGCTTAAATAGATAATAAATGGATTGATCATATTTGATAGTATCAAAACCAATATCATTACAATAACACCTTGAATTACAATAACACTTATGCAACTTTATGCAACTATGAAACTTTATGCAACTTTATTCAACTATGTGCAACTATGAAACTTTATGCAACTTTATGCAACTATGAAACTTTATGCAACTATGTGCAACTATGAAAATTTATGCAACTATGCAACTTATGAAACTTTATGCAACTATGTGCAACTATGCAACTTTATGCAACTATGTGCAACTATGCAACTTTATGCAACTCTACTTTTACAACTTGTCCTTTTACAACTTGAGTTTAACAACTCATTCAACTTGACTCTTATACATGGCAATTCAAATTTCTTCATGGTGGATAGTGTTACACATGCCAACGCACTAGATCAATATATTTACATCATTTGCAATATCAGGAAGATTTTTTGTTTCTATCTCATAGGAATTTTATGTTCAACCTAACTTTCTCTTGAGACATGACTTGAGACTTCAGTTACAACTCTCCCTTGACTTGGCAATGCATGTGAACTAACTCAACATGCACATGACATGCATGCAACATGCAACTATGCAACTTTATGCAACTTTATGCAACTATGCAACTTATGCAACTTTATGAAACTTTATGCAACTATGCAACTTATGCAACTTTATGCAACTATGTGCAACTTATGCAACTTATGCAACTTTATGCAACTCGAATTTTACAACTTGAGTTTAAGAACTCATTCAACTTGAATCTTATACATGGACATTTGAATTTCTTCATGGTGGATAGTGTTACACGTTCCAACGCACTATATCAATACATTTACATCATTTGAAATATAGGAAGATTGTGTGTTTCTAGCTCATAGGAATTTTACTTTCAACCTAACTTTTTCTTGAGACTTGACTTGAGACTTCAGTTGCAACTCCCCCTTGACTTGGAAATGCATGTGAACTAATTTTTCATGCACATGACAAACATGCATTTCATTTCATCATGCAACATGCAACTATGCAACTTTATGAAACTTTATGCAACGCATGCAACGTTTTGCAACTATGTGCAACTATGCAACTTTATGCAACTTTGAAACTTATGCAACTTGTTGGGGAGAGGTGTTCCACCCATACACATGACCTTTTCCTTTTTTAATATGATTTCCTAACACATTCATGAATTGATCCAACACTAGCTTAAATATCTCAACTATTGTTGTTTATGCTCTCCACATGACTAAGGTATCATCAACAAAATGCAAATAATTTATTTCTTTAAATTAATTGATCTCTAAAATAAGCCTTAAATTGCTAATTCTTCTTCAACATCATCCATCAATCATATTTCATGGCCATGTACCTCCACAAAGTTCTTAAATCCTTTTACCAAATGGATCCCATTATTTCAACTTTTGAATAAACAAGCCAATCCTTCCAAAAATATTTCTTACCAATGCCATCTACCATAGTCCCTTTTGTTTTTTTCTTTTTGGAAGTTGAATAGCTCATAATTGTTACAATGAATTTCTTGTTGCCATATCTCCTCACAACAAGAACAAACAAACAAACCAAATTCCCTCGACAATCTTTGATCGAGGGTTACATACAATACTTCCTTGCTCAATTGTGGTGCATATATCTATGTATATACATAATTAAATCTTGCAGTCACAATATGATTAGTGAAGAAATCTTAAATAGAGAGTAATATTATTGAAAGGATGATGGATGGGTGGGTGTATACAATGGTTTGTAAATAGTGAATTTTGATTACAAACTGAGAAAGATGAGATGAGATATTCATGGGAGAGTGAGAGGATTTCTTAATGAATCATATTTCTGAATCAAGATATTGTTGTCTCCTTCTACAAATGTTTGTTAACTATTTCTCTCATTCGATGGAGTAGTGAAGGTACAACCAAAAAGGTATTTTTCAGATATTTCCTCCTCGAGTGAGGGAATTTAGGAATACTAGAGAATATTGAGGCATCTAGTAGGCCTAAAAGAGGGAGATCAACTAGATGTCAAAAGATTAGAATAAAATTCCATAAACAAATGGAATTTTTTTCTCGCAGAAGGTGGGTCATGATATTATGATGATGAGACCAATAGGCAACATCGTGGTTCCCTTGAGGTACAAACATATAGTGAAACAATGGGTACCCAAGGATCTTCCTCGTCTAAACAAATATTTTTGTGTGAACGAGAGGATATTTCGGATTGCACCATTGTCATTACACAGTTTGGGGTTGTTTTACATGGATGTCAAAAAGGTGGGTTACAACAGATGTACTTAATTGATGGAGTATGTTAGACCCTGCTAAAATTACAGAGATTGGATGCGGCTGGTCCAATGTACACGCAATATGCTCATATACAGTATTTCTGCAAATTATTTATAGCTAAAAGACAATAATCAGAATAAAGGATTGAGTATGTACATTGATGGAAGGCCAAAAACATCAGGGAATATTGCAGGGTTTATAAATAGTACACAACCTAGGTCTACAAATAAGCAACCCAATTGTGTATTTGAGGGGTGTGAAGGAAACCATGATTTCGTGTGTGCCATAAAATCAATAGTTGCAGAGGAAGAGTTGTTGATAAATTACAATATGATTCAAATAGATACAGACATTGTTACTATGGGAGTGGTAATTATAACATTTCACCAAACCTATAATTAATGAATCTAATAACTTATGTTTTTGTTAATTAATTTTTTTTCTTAATGTTTTATTTCAATATAAGCAATATAAGGAATATGTTTCATTAAATGACACCATCCTCTTGGTAGCAAGTATACATAATTTTTAATTATGTTTTTTCAAGAGTCTATTGGTTTCATTTCGATATTAATGGTTTCAATATTTTTGTTGCAGGTTGTTGATCAGGGCAAGTCCCCGATGGATGAGATGACACCATCGTCGGGGCAAGAGGTATACCCCATTGTAAATTGTACAACTTAAATATAAGCAATGTGTTTTTAAATTATGTTTTTTCGAGAGTCTATTGGTTTCATTTAGATATTAATGTTTTCAATATTTTTGTTGCAGGTTTCACCTGACCGAAGCAAGTCCCTGGTAGATCAAAGGACACCATCCTCAGCCCATCTTGTATAACCCATAGTAATTGTACAAATTAAATGTGTTGTATTATTACGTTTTTTTATGAGTCCATTGGTTTCATATATTTATATATTGGTTTTTTCGATATTAATGTTTTCTATATTTCTATCGCAAGCTACGTATCCATTAATAGATAAATCCATAGAAATGGATGTGGATGAGATAATGTACGATGATGACATCACATCATTTGTTAATCCCTTTCAGATGTTAAAGAAGTCCGTAAAAAAAAATGTGGAAATCCTTCATTTGGTATTCATTCAGCCACAAACGAAGGAGATCAAGGAAAAGATTGATCATTTGGCGATGAAAGCTCAGTCATTGAATGTAAGTTGCAAGATATTTAATAAGAAGATGAATTATTTTATAGTTTTATATTTTATACTCGTATATGTCATGAACTAAAATATGGTTTGTTTTTACAGGAGTATTTGCGTCCACATAATCCTGGTGAGGGGCCTACTACTATTATTGATGTTACTGATGAGTCTTCACATCACGTGCACCGAACCCCACGTGCATCTGAAAATGTGCCATTTTTTTCAAATGAATAGTCAAAAACACATAGCAGGACACCTTAAAGGGAATATGTGGGTGCACCCTCTACTACTCGATGCATGACAGATCATGCAGAACAGGGTCAGGGGGTCGATGCATCAGAGAGTAGTATTGATATTGCTCAAGCAACATTTCATGGATCTTCCTGTATTATTGGCATGAGAACAATACAAACAACATTTTTAGTGGAAGAAAATCCCATTCCCATAAATATAGAGAACATCCTAGGTATTAATAGAAATGTTTTAACTATTATATATAATATTATTGAAATTTACTCATAGATCATTCTTTTTAAACTAATGATGACATGATCGTTTTGCAGGAAATGATGTTTTTTTTTAAACATCTAAATGATTGGTCACTAGAGATATTTGGTCCCACCATTCGCACAGGGTGGGATAAACAATTAAAAATTTAAAATATGAGCTAATTAATACTTTATTGGGTTGTTCGGTGTTGAGACCTTCAACCGAGCGAAGGTCCTCAAGAAAGTCGGCCAACATATGAAGATTATGAGGGGGAAATATAGGGTTCATCCAGAAACGAACCCTAGGTATGAGCACCCTCCAATGATTCCAGTAATGGAGTGGAAAGACCTGCTAGATCATGGAAGGGAGAGGAATTTAAGAAAATAGGGAAAGCTACCACCGGGCACAGGAAGGTATGAAGTAATTTGAACAATGTAATTATATGTTTATTACTCTTTATTTTTATATGAAATTTGCAACATCTAATGTATTTCAAGCTTTTCATAGGCCGCCAGACACATCAAAGGAAACAAATTCCAAAATATAAATGCATGGCCAACACAAGCTTGGGCCTGGTGGTTATTCGAATCTGGTGGCACAAATTGTAAGTATCAATAGCTGAAATATTGTATCCAAATAATAAATTGCATATAAATTGATGATCTTATGAAAAATTGCAGGCCAATCGGTTCAACAAAGTGCCAACGAAGGATGAATTGAGGCTTGGCTTCTAGCAAGGCTTTGCAACTATTGTTGAACACCAAAAAAGATTGGGCGTTGGGACAACACGGTCTTCCAGTGATCCACCCTACACATAGGTAAATAAAATCAACAAAGTTTATTTAAGATTGATTACTTTTTCAGTCTATTCATTATTGATTTTGGCCATAAAATATTGAGCCTCTTTGTTTTAAGCGGTAATGGCCCTCTGTTATGACAACCAATTTTTTTTGTTGCATTCGGAAATATACATTACAATTAATAATGACAACATTGGCACATCATCTGACATGTTAATGAACAATATTAACACATTAACAACCTGCACGACATAATATGGAACACCATTGCAGTGAATAACGATACATATATCGACACATTAACACAATAAACAACAACCCGTAACCAATGCATTCCTTTAATAATGACACGTCACAACATAAACCATAAATTGCTCAATTCATCTCATAAGGAAAATCATCACTTAACATCAAGATAATTCATCATAGTACATGGTCTAATCTAATCTACTCATTCCATCCTTCAGTTAATGATTAAGTGAAATTTGTATAAGGCAGTGCTATATAAAAATTAAAAATCATAAGTAGAATTACAATCAACGAGTCTAAGATAAACTCATTTCAAAGGGATCCTTAAGAAGATCAATCATCACGCGTCACGAAATGAAATCATGTTACTTTACGTATCCAACTAAGCATTAAAAGGAGATCAGCCATGCTTAAACAATACAATAATTTAACATGCTACCCTTCATCATGTACCCATTTTATAAAACTAAGAAAATCAGCAAGGGCAATAAATAAAAATTCGACAGCTTACATATCTATTAAATAAATTTCAAGGAAGACCTTAACTTATTCTTCCATAAATAAGAGTGCATTTACTTTTCTCAAATTAATTAAAAGAATTAAAAATGACCAATCTATTGTAACAATTAATAGATAATTAGAGGTTAAGCTACATTCTGAGTTAAGAATCCAAAGGAAGAGTTTCAGAATTTATTCCAACCCCTGAACCTGTGCGAAAATGATCTAGTTTTCAACTGAACCTTAATATGGTCCTCAATATGGACCTTTATTTGGTTCTCCATCTGAACCTTCATCCAATCCTCCATCCATAGCTTGTTATAAAGCAATTTCTGATAACGAAATTTTTGAAATAAAAGAATACAGGCAACAAGAAATCAGTGTGGGTATGAGTTGAAGCCGAAAAGGCAGAGGTTAAAGGTAAGGGAACATCAATTCAAGTGTCTAGGGCTAACAAAAATACCTCAAGGAGTGCCAATGAAGTGGCTCTAATGAACATACCTGATATTCCTGTAGAAATTAAAATGGTTTTAAAAAGGTTCTGGCAAGCATAAAAAGTAAATCCTGAGGTGGAGTACATACATAAATTTCTCCACAAATCCCTCGGTTGAACTGTAATCAACAACAAGAAAAAGGGATGATTCCTGACCTACAATGAAATACCCAAACAAATATGGGATTCTGGCTTAGAGAGCTAACTGTCAACACACAGAGATAAACCAAGGGAATAAAAACGCCAAGGAGGCACGAATACAGGGAGAAAATAAATCCATAGCAAGCTGCGAGTCAATCTCACACCACAAGTTGATTCTGGTTAAATAAATGAGCACTAAATCTACCTAACAACTGAATGAAATATAAAAATCAAGTTATCAACAAAAGGGAGCAACGCTTCTAGATTTCCCTTAAGACAATAATTAAATTAAGACCGGTACAGGACATGGAAAACAAAATCGTAAACCAATTTAGAACTCAAACTCGCAAGTGTCAATAATCACTGGATTTTTACCTAAGCCTATTCTACGCAAGGTGATAAGGACAGAGACACGAAACAACGATTACATGCCATGATTGTTTCATTTAATCGATGCACCTCTTGATCCGAAACTCCATCTGGTCCTGGATCCAGACCTGGAAATGAAAAATTCTAAAAAAGAAATGCAATACGACCAACGAAATAGATTTTTAAAATGGTTAAGTCCGAAGGAAGGGATAGTACACAAACATAGAGGTAGACCAAGGCTGAGTGACCTGTGCAAATCACATAGAATAAAAGGAGAGGGTGCATAGAAAGACTCCCTTCCAATACACAGGAATTACGCTTTTTTTTAGGGCTGGGGTGAACAAAATTAAAAAAAAGATGCCAACCTTTTCACACACAGAAAAAACACGAATGGTTTTGCAAAGTATGGACAAACAAAAAAACCCAACGCAGGTCTCCCTCCGGCGCGTTATCACACGCAGGCAAACACGTTTTTGTTGTATAAAAATAGAAGCGATATGCCTCTAAGAGGATTTAAGCATTAAGGCGCAGAGGTAAGGAGTTAGGATGTTGGCCATAACAGTGAAGGACCAGGGGAATGTATTCGTGAGGAGACGACTAGGTAATAGAATAAAATGCAACAGGGTTTTAATGGCTGGCAAAAATGCAGAGAGAGGAAAATTCGTGTGGGTTTGGCCTATGCATTTCCCCAGCCACACAGAAGAGAAGGGAAGGAAAGGGAATTACCCAATAAGACACACAGAGTAAAATCGACAGAGCACCCAAATGAAAAACAAATGCAGAGTAAAACCATGAAATGATCAAATAAAAAAAACAGATATGGGTTGAAGGTTCTGGGCATAAAGAAAACGCAAAGTCTGAGGTGGGAAAGGGAAACCATCTCAGAGATTTTGAAAAACCCGAAAGGAAAAGATTCAGCTGTGAACGCATTATGTAACTGGGAAGAAGTAGAGGCAGTAAAATAAAGAGGGAAAGAAACCCCAAAATTTACACACATAGATCCAGAAAACCATTACCATCTTCCATCTAAGCATAAATCTAGATATAAAATGAAACTGCTTTACAATTGCGAAATTTAGATATGTGTACCATAAACGAAGGTGATGAATCCGAAGTGGATGTCTCACGCTTGTGCTCTATACAGTTCTTGTTTGCTAACCGATGAGACCTCACTGGTACCTCCCAGCTAATGCTAGTGGTACTCTTCTTCCCCATGATCCTCCCTAGACGCAAAGAGGCCAAGCACAAAAACCAGCGAATAAGCTAGCTCCCAGCTCACCTCACAAGGTCAAGCTACCACTCTCTATTCGATATGGATATCCCAACTCCCACAAGAAAAACAATCGATCAATAAAAATCCAGCAGCATAACCTACGCTTGTCAATCAGTCCCCATTCCTCTTCTCTGCCATTTCATTTATAGTCTTCATCGTAGTGACCTTTCCATTTTCACATTAAATTGGTTTTATTAAAATTTAATTAGGAAATATTCTCCCCCATACACTTGTCACCCAATCCCTTAGTTGCACCAAAATTAATTAATTAATTAAATTAAATTGCCAATTTCCATCACCCACCTAAAAGCATTCCTAAAAACGCTCCTTGTTGTCCCTTTATTCCCTCAATTTCCTTTAATTACTGACACCCTTCTTAAATCTTAGTTGAGTTCATTTTAGGAAAGTTCTCTAGACTAGATTCCTCTCTATGTTCCACATTCCTTTTGCATTTAAATTTCCTTTTTGTCTAAGTTAGAATTTAGCAAGTTTTGCACATAGACAACAATTAAATTTTTTAGATATTTTAATCTTCCTTTAAATTATAAATTTTATTTTCCCCCTTTTTTAAACCACAAATGCAAGTGTTATATCAATGTAGCATTACCATCTAATAGTTGTAAAGTAAATAAACAATGAAAAAATGATAAATCATACACATACACAGTACAGTAGTATTTTTACGTGGAAACCAAAAGCGATAGAAAACCGCATAATTATTTTTCTTATATGTCTTTAAGAATTACATTCATTGGAAGCACCAAATTCCTTTTTTTCCAGCTGCAACTGGAAGGAGGATCCAACCCCCTAGTTTCTTAGGCTACAACTTGAGGGAAGTGTTACAGGTATGAACTAACTGAGAGGGGGGGGTGAATCAGTTAGTGTAGATTATTAACCATTTACTCTCATTTTTTAACTTTGAATCATTAATCTTAGTGGCAGTGACTCTTTACTGTGAAATCCAGAGTTATAAACATAAAGAAGATAGTATAAAGAACAACAATCACACACAGCATTCATTCACAAGTATGAGACACAGATTTTTCAAGAGGAAACCCAACCAGGGAAAAAAACCTCATCTTCTTAAGATGT
>JASDQU010371604.1:9944-20920 GCA_032191745.1 Picea mariana
GAACAAAAGGTTGGTGGAAAATCTCTTTCCAAACATCATTGGCGGGCGATTCTGGTTGCATTGACACATGAGGAGGGACTCATAAACCATAGAAATTTTGATGTGCTTGGAAGGGAGGTATTTCAAGTCAGGGATGGAGGATTCCATGGCCAACTAGGTTGAAGAACCCATATTGGAAAATATGGTTCAATTCATGTGGATAAACATCAAAATGTATGGAAAATCGAAGTCTTCTATGACCCCTATGCCAATTTCCTCTACCTATATTGCCTCTACTAAAGAAACTCATCCTACAACAATGTTCCAATTAGTTATGAAAACCTTTGACAATCCATGCATCAATACCCTACCTAAATAAAATCAAAGGTTGGCTCTATCATTCACAACATAAGCATACACAATCCATCCATCCATCAACTTCTCAAACCAATAATTAACTCTTATTGAACAGGGAATGAAAGGGATATTATGAATATGAGGGTTTGATAATAAACGAAAAGTGGTAGCATGGACGAGAACCACCAGCGGATATTGTTCAAGCAAACACATATGCAACTTCTATATAAAAACAATATTTCCATTTCCAAATTACAAACATCAGTCACTTCCTTTTCCTTTTTATTATTTCTTTTGAAATGTCATTCACAATAACAAAACATGGAATTAAAAGTGAATATGGGAAGATGGTGGTCTTGTAAGGAGAGAAAAGTGGTATAATGAACGGGAAATGAGATGGGAATTGTTCCATTAAATAAAATAACAATTGTTCTTTAAAATGACATACACTTAATTGCCAAAAAAAAAACATTTTAAACTATAGGCAATCTCAAAGTTAAAGACACAACAAATTCTATATCAAACCCAAAGCAAAACTCCAGGACTATCAAACTCAGCCATTTAATTCCTATATTTTCTTCAATCATGTTTGATCGAAAAACAACACAACTTATATACAGATTGTCCATAATTCCAACTAACAACGACCATGTTCATATCACTAAGAGCATACATGGGGAGGCCAAGGAAAAGAACATTCCATCGAACTTAATCATTTACATCAACCAAATTTAATTGTTGTACAATGGATTGGGTTGGAGACCCTCTATTCTATTAGCTGGTCACCCTTTCTTCTTCTAACAATCAAACAACTCCAAGAATCGTTGAGGTAAAACAATTATAACCAATTTCTTCCCACTGTGTTGGTAGGCTTACAGTTGGGAGTGAGCTTGTCATTGATAGCAAGAACAGTGATGGCAAGAACAACGATGGAAAAGATCAACACAATCAATAGTGCAGTGATAATGGCAGAGGAGGACCAACAGTGAACGTTGGATATCATTCAGAATCCCCGATGACCATCAAATCTCAATTCAAAGAGGAGTAGCACACAATAGACAAGAATATATCTCAGGCGTTAGATTCAAGCACGAGGTCCGACCATTGTTGGATCCAGAAGAACCTACATGTTCTTTAAAGTGCAAGGAGAAGCGGGCTTACAAAATCCTGAAAGCAGGAGGACTGTCCATCTTCGGGTAGGACACATGGTAACAGATCGTCAATTTGTTGACTCGAAAGTCAAAGGAAGGAGGTGATCTAACCCCTCAAACTCATGATATGAGAGATCGCAAAATGATCCTGGTCATTGAAGCCAGATGACGCATGGAGAGTGATCGACATCTCATTGATTGAAAGGTCAAAGGCACGAGGTGCTCTATCCTTCCAACTTGCGATATGCGAAATCGCGATATAATCTCAGTTGTTGGATTGAGGACAAATTGGGACCGTCGATCCAAGAAGGATATATGGTGAAAAATCATCCCTTCACTGACTGGAAAGTTAAAGGAACGGGGTTCCCTAACCTCTCGAACTCGTGAATACGAAATCATGAAATAATCCTAGTCGTTGGATCAAGGACAAATCTGGGTCATCAGATCTAGGAGGTAGATCATGATAGACCACGTCAGCAAGGACAGGTGGCAACCTACGTCAGCAAGGACACGTGGTAGCCACATTAATCATGACATTTCATCAAGTGACGTCATTCTAGCAATTCAGTTTTGGGATTTTTAGTATCAACACTCCCCCAAAGTCCTGAAAGTTGAAGTTCCGAGGAGGAGGATAGTCGTTCGATCACCACGGATCATGGACCATTGATTAGAAGAGAGAAGCACTCAAATGATTAGTGAGTGGACATAGGTTGTGGTCACATCGTCAAGATGTGACAGGGGAAGGAGAGAGGTTGGGTGGAAGACACATGTCGGAAGGAGGTGAAGGTGGTAAACAGAGGAGGAAGCGGTAAGAGGTTTAGGAGGGGCCCATACAAAACTACCTCATTCTAGACCCCACCCTCCCATTAAAGGCAGAAAGGTGAAGGGGGTCCAGAATCGAATCTCAACCATAGATCTAAGTGCTTCAATCTCGGCCTCTCAGACTTGCGCGGTCCAATTCCGGACCCCCCCCCCCTTCATTAAAGACAGAATAGCAAGGGGGGTCCAAAATCAAATCTCAACCGTAGATCTAGACGTGAAATCTTGGTCGCCTGAATCAGCCTATTGTTTATCGAAATGCCTCATCACAGGATTCCCAAAATCGTGAGTTGCGAAAGCTCTTTATGGATAAGCACTTGGTCACAACCGGTGGTCACGAGAAGGGAAGGAGTCAATCCAGCTAAGCTCCTTTTCAGGATTTCAGAGATCGTGACTTGAAGAGTCGAGATGCCTCACAAATAGGAATTGCTAAGATGCGAATCGTGAAAGCACCTTCTAAACAGGTGTGTGGTCACTGCCTAAGGCCACATGTGAAAGGAAAGGTGAAAGGCGCCAAAGGCATAAGGCTCAAGAGGTTCATAGTGTAACTGCTAGAAATGACTGGTGGTTTATGCCAGAGGACTCGAAGAAACTTCAGGGTGTTCGCCAGAGAAGCTGAAGAGTCTCGAGGCATATGCCAGAGGAATGAAAATTGTTCATAGAGGCTAATTATAGATGGAAGACTATTGGAACCTAGAACTACAACAGAGGGAATGAGCTCGACTATGACAGAGAAGACAAAGAGTCTCAACTACTAGAGAGGCTAAGGAATCTTGGCATAATGCCCAGTGATGATGAACGCATGGGCTTAACAGCCAGAGAAGCTGAAGAATTCAATGATGATTAGGAAAAGCACTTGACATGAGGAGAGCATGCAGAAGATGCACAGAGGGAATAAAAACGCGTAACAGAGAAGAGATTGTGACGTTGTTGAGATTATTGAGGCGGGTAGAAGGAGGAAGCATGTGGGAGATGAAATGTAATAAAGAGGAATGGTGCATTGAATGGACATTGTGCACAGAGCATAAATGGTAGAAGAACAAAAAGAGAAAGGATGTGTACAGGAAGATACTGATGCAGGCAGAGAAGAACAGTGATGAGACCAGTAAGCCATTGATAAATATGGTATCACTGTGATAAACTGATAGATAGCAAAGTTGTATATAACCAGGGTGTTAGGGAAGTGCTAGGGAGGATTGTTGTCCTCAGAGGTTCAAGTGGGTGCTTGAACAAAGGGAGTTGTAGCTTCCATCTGGTTGCAGCCAGAAAAACTAGGGTGGCAAGGTGGTACAAGGGAGAACATTGGTTCTCTGTTATATAGGTTGGTGCCTGTGTGACTGGAAGTTGGTGCTTCCATCCAGTTGGTGCTAGAACAATGAGGGAGTCGATGTTTCCTTCTAGTGGGTGCTAGAGAAACCAGAGAGTTGGTGCTCTTAGCAAGTAGCAGCTTGCAAAACAGAGGTTGTAGCCTCATTATGAGTTGGTGCTCATAAGATTGATAATGTGCAGAAAATAATTATCATATAAAGAAGAAGAGGTTTTTCATCCTTTATGGGTTTCCTCAAGAATATTTGTCTCTGTAGTATACATATGAGTGATTGATGTTGAATACTATACTGTTGATTTATTTTGATCATTATCGAGAAGTTCTGCAATGAATTTATAAATGGATATAATTGTTTAAGAACAGTAACAACTGATTCACCCCCCCCTCTTAGTTGTCCAACAATTGGTATCAGAGTTGGCCCCTTTATCTAAGGGTAGATCCTAGAGCTTAAATATGTCAAGCCATGAAGGAACTTCAACCAATAAGGCCCCTCTGTTCAATGGAACAAACTTTGCCTTCTGGAAAGTTAGAATGAGAACCTACATAATGGCTTTAGGTGCAGATGTCTAGGATGTGGTAGCGACTGGTTATGTAAAGCCAATTGTACTAGCTAATAAGGATGACAAGATAGAATTCAGCTTCAACGCTAAGGCTATGAATTCTATCCTGAGTGGGCTTGTAGAAGTAGAATTTGTAAAAGTTATGCACTTAGAAACTGCCAAAGAAATGTGGGACAAACTCATTAGCAGTTATGAAGGTAATGAGAAGGTAAAGGACACCAAGATTCAAACCTATAGAGTACAGTTTGAACAACTGAAGATGAAAGAGGAAGAAACTATTAGAAAGTACTTTTTGAGTGTTGAAGAACTGGTAAATGCAATGATATCACTTGGTGAAAAAATTAAGGAACACTCCTTAGTTCAGAAAATTTTGAGATCTCTACCAGATAGGTTCAACCCGAAGGTCTCTGCTATAGAATAACTTAATGATCTAAAAGCCTTGGAATTTAATCAACTTCTAGGAACGTTGATTGCATATGAAATGAGAATAGTTAAAGATAAACCCACCTCCAGAGAAGCATCATTTAAAGAAGACAAGAATGAGGATTCTGAGCCTAATGAAATTGAAGAAAAATTTGTGAGAAGATTGAAGAAGGGATCAGGAAAATACAAAGGTAAACTGCCCTTCAAATGTTTCAACTATGGTAAGATAGGTCATTTTGCAAATAAATGTCCTCACAAAATAAAGGATCAAACATATGATGATGAGGAGAAGCACAAACAAAAAAATTTCTTTAAAGAGAATAATTTTAAGAAGAAAAGTCTTTGTGTAAACAATGATGATGATCCTTCAGATGATGAAGACATTGTCTCTTATATTGAAGATAAACTAAATGACTTCATGCTTATGGTCAAAGAGGATTATGATAATAAAAGCATAGGAAGTGATACTAATGAAGAAGAAGTTGTGATTGACCTGGAAGGAGAACTGATCAGTGCACTAGACAAGCTTGACAGACTCAAAATTAAAATGAAAAGAAAAAACAATTGCTGATACAGTTCAAGAAAGGCAGTAAAGAGCCTGATGAAGACTTTGCCCTACTAAAAGTGGAATTAGAAGAGGCAAATAAAATCAAAGACATTCTGAAACAATAGTGATCAGAAAAGAAGGCAAGATGTGAAGCTCTGGAGGAAGAAGAAGTGAAAACTAGGAAAGAGTTGGAGAAGTTTCAAGCCTTGTATCATCAGAATCTATCAAGTAACAAATCCTCAAAAGGATTGGCCACCATTATGAATCAGTAAAGGAACCCAAACTAAAAACAGGTATGGGTTATGAAAAGGGATCAAGTAGTGGTCAGCCAAGTAACAATGAACCCATCAAGTTTGTCAAATCTACAACATATGACAACAACAAACCTGTAGGAACAAAAGAAGATAATCGGCTGCCCAAGAGGAGTAAAAAAAAAGTTACCAGAAATGAAACTTTAGATCAGAGAAATAACACACTCTCCACTCAAATAAATCATCAGCATGGAAGAAATCGACCTTCTCAAAGAAGACAGCCATTTTCCAGGTACCAAGATTTTTTCTATGGATATTGTTTTGTTTGTTCTAATTTTGGTCACAAAACTATAAAATGTTCTTTAAAATTTAGATATGAGCAATCAAGACATTTAAGGTATAGATATCTGCCACAACAAAGAATGAGACAACCAAGTAACAAACCACCACAGACTGCAAATCACTTGATGGCTAGGAAAAGGACACAGGTTAAGAATAACAATCGTTATGATCCCTTATTCAACGAATCAGAATGTCACATCTGTCATAATTATGGACATAAAGTTGTTGACTATCACTTAAAGAACTATGAACTAGATTTGAATCCCTCTACTGAAAATGTCAAAGTTTGGAAGAAGAAAGAAAGTGACAAGTGTGTATTAGTGTTGTCAACTCAAAGACAAAAGAACCCTTGGTATATAGACAGTGGATGCTCCAAACATATGACGGGAGACAAAGGTAAGTTTCTATCTCTAAGTGAAAGCAAATCAGGAAATGTAACATTTGGAAATGATGCTCCAAGTAAAATCAAGGGTAAAGGGATGGTGAATTTGAGTAATGGAAAGGGAAAATCCCAAGATGTACTACTTGTAGATGGGCTGAAACATAATCTGCTCGTTGTAAGTCAAATGTGTGATAGAGGATGTGAAGTATTGTTCACTTCCAAGGACTGCAAGATAAAGTCTATAAACTCAGGACAATTGGTGGCCAAAGGCATAAGGACAGAAAATAATGTATACGTGCTGAAAGAAAATAGAGAAGAGTGTCATCTAAGAAAACATGATGAGAGTTGGTTATGGCATAGGAGACTTGGACATCTAAACTTTGACCACTTAGTGAAGCTCAAAACTCTTGAGCCAATAAAATATCTTTCGAGAATATGAAAGCCACAAGATTCTATTTGTAAACCATACCAAGTAGGAAAGCTAACCAGGACGCCGTTTAAATCCAAGAGCTCTACTTCAACAGAGAAACCACTCCAACTAGTTCATATGGATTTATGTGGACCATCAAGACAGGAAGGCATAGGGAAAGAAAACTACTTCATGTTGATCATTTATGATTAATCCAGACTTACGTGGGTTTCCTTTCTCAAGGAAAAAGCTGAAGCATTTGAGAAATTTAAAATATTTAAGGCTTTAACTGAGAATCAAACATGCAAGAGGTTAAAAGTAGTAAGATCAGACAGAGGAGGAGAATTTATGTCAAGTGAGTTTAAGGAATTCTGTGATAAACATGGGATCAAGAGAGAATACACAATCCCAAGAACTCCACAACAAAATGGAGGAGTTGAGAGGCAAAACAGAACAGTGTAGCAAATGGCCAGGTCAATGATGAACGAGAAGAACATTGATCAAACCTACTGGGTAGAATTAATACAAACAACAGTCCATGTTCTTAACGAATCCCACCTCAGACCACACACTGACAAGACACCTTATGAACTGTGGTGTGGGAGACATGCTTCAATCAAACACTTCAAAGTATTTGGGAGTAAGTGTTACATAAAGAATAATGATGAGAACCTTGGAAAGTATGATCACAGGGCTGATGAAGGCATCTTCTTAGGATATGCTACCAATAGTAAAGGATATAGATTATTCAATAAAATATTGCACAAATTAGTTGATTGCATTGATGTAAAGGTTGATGAAGGAGTTCCAGTAAGGGAGATGAGAAATATTGAGTCTGCCACAGAGGACACAGCTGAAGCTAAAGATGAATAGGTCCAAGAATCAGAAAAAGAAGACTCTGAGTCATATGAAGATTCAAATACTCAAGAAAACTCAAATCAGCAGACATCATCAAATCCCTCCTCCAAAATTACTCAAAAGAATCATTCTACAAGTCAGATAATTGGGGAGAAAAACAAAGGTGTACAAACCAGGAGAAGGATAATCAAAGACACTGAGCAATCACATATATCCTTCTTATCCATGCTGGAACCCAAGAATTTTTATGAAGCTAGCAAATATGACTATTGGTTTAAAGCCATGAATGATGAACTTGACCATATTGAGAGAAACAATACGTGGTAGATGGTTCCTAGACCTGAAGGTAAAAATGTCATTGGTTCCAAATGGATCTTTAAGAACAAAATGAATGAGAAGGGACAAGTTGTCAGAAACAAAGAAATATTGGTTTGTAAGGGATATGCTCAAATAGAAGGACTGGATTTTGATGAAACATTTGCACCAGTAGCAAGACTAGAAGCTATCAGAATATTTCTTGCCTATGCTTTTCATAAAAGGTTTAAAGTCTATCAAATGGATGTCATGTCAGCATTTCTAAATGGAGATTTAAAAGAATAAGTCTATATGGAACAACACGAGGGTTTCAAACTATCAGATAATATTGACCTTGTCTGCAAGATGAAGAAAGATTTATATGGGTTGAAACAAGCCCCTCGTGCCTGGTATCACAGACTGGATACATATCTACAAGATAAAGGATTCAAGAGAGGAACAATTGACAACAATCTATATACCAAAACAGAGGGTAATGACTTGCTCATCGTGTTGGTCTATGTAGATGACATCATCTTCGGATGTAATAATGATTCATTGGTACAATGGTTTGCTTCTGCCATGGAGTCTGAGTTTAAAATGTCTATGATAGGGGAACTGCCATTTTTTCTTGGTCTACAAATTACTCAGAAGTCTGAAGGAATGTTTCTTTCTCAAGAAAAATATCTAAGAGAAATGTTGAAAAGATTTCAAATGGAAGATTCTAAACCTGTGGGCACCCCTATGGTTACTGGATGAAAATTAAGCAAGGATGATGACTCACCTGATGTTGATCAAAGTTTATATAGGTCAATGATAGGAAGCCCGTTATACATCACAACATCTCGTCCAGACATAATTCATGTTGTTGGAATGGTAGGAAGGTATCAATCTGCACCTAAACAGAGTCATTTTCTAGCTGTCAAAAGAATATTTAGATATTTGAAAGAAATGATGAACTATGGCCTATGGTATCCTAAGAATCAGAATTTTCAATTATCAGTCTACTCAGATGTTGATTGGGATAATTGCATGGATGAAAGGAAAAGTATGAGTGGAGGTGCATTCTTCTTAGGAGATTCTCTAGTAGCGTGGTTGAGTAAAAAGCAAGTTTCCATTTCTTTATCAACTACAGAGGCAGAGTACATTGTTGCTGCTACTTGTTGCACTCAGGTATTATGGATGATTCAGAAACTTGCAAACTTGGAGGTAAAATATACTGCACCAATCCCAATTCATTGTGATAACACAAGTTCCATAAGTGTGTCAAAGAATCCTGTATTCCACTCCAAGACCAAGCATATTCCCATAAAATACCATTTTCTAAGAGATCAGGTCACCAATCAGATTGTTCAGGTTCATTACATTCCAACCACAGAACAAATTGCATACATATTTACTAAACCCCTAGCTAAGACACCATTTGAATATCTATGTCAGAAGTTGGGTGTCATCCCGTCTCACACCTAAGAGAGTCCATTCTGTTAGGGGGAGTATGTGTTGGTTGAATATCTGATACCTCTGACGAGTACTACAACATCTCAAGGGAAGAATGTCTTCTTTTACATTGATGTCAAAGGGGGAGAAAAGGAGTGGTCCAGACCAGATGTTATAGCTGGAGGTCCAAACAAATTAGTGCAACCATTTAGGTTTTCCATCAATGCCAAAGGGGGAGATTGTTGGCAGGTTTACAGTTGGGAGTGAGCTTGTCATTGATGGCAAGAACAATGATGGAAAATATTAGCACGATCAACAGTGCAATGATAATGGCAGAGGAGGAGCAACATTGAATGTTGGATCTCATTCAGAATCCCCGATGACCGTCAGATCTGAATTTAGAGAGGAGTAGCACGCAGTAGATGAGAATAGATCTCGGGCATTAGATCCGAGTGTAGGGTCTGATCATAGTTGGATCCAGGAGAACCTACACATTCTTTAAAGTGCAAGGAGAAGCAGGCTTACAAAATCTTGAAAGGAGGAGGACCGTCCATTTTTGGGCAGGACATGTGGTAACAGATCGACATTTCCCTGACTAGAAAGTCAAAGGAAGGAGGTTCTCTAACCCCTCAAACGTGTGATATGCAAGATTGCAAAATGATACTGGTCGTTGAAGCCAAAGGACTCATGGTGAGTGATTGGCATCTCGCTGACTGAAAGGTCAAAGGTATGAGGTGATTTATCCTTCTAACTCACGATATGTGAAATCGCGATATAATCTCAGCCGTTGGATCGTGGACAAATCGGGACCCTCAATCCTAGAAGGATATGTGGCAAAAGATCATCCCTTTGCTGACTGGAAAGTCAAAGGAACGAGGTTCCCTAACCTCTCGAACTCATGAATGCAAAATCGTGAAATAATCCTAGTCGTTGGATCAAGGACAATTCTGGGTCGTCAGATCTAGGAGGTAGATCATGACAGACCACATCAGCAAGGATAGGTGGCAACCTACATCAGCAAGGACACATGGCAGCCACACAGATCATGACATGTCATTGAGTGACGCCATTGCAGGAGTTCATTTTTGGGAGTTTTAGTATCAACACTCCCCCAAAGTCCCGAAAGCTAAAGTTTTGGGGTGGAGGATAGTCGTCCGATCACCATGGATCGTGGACCGTTGATCTGAAGAGCAAAGCACTCAAATGATTAGTGAGTGGACATAGGTTTTGGTCACATCTTCAAGATGTGACAGGGGAAGGAGAGAGGTTGGGTGGAATACACATGTCAGAAGGAGGCGAAGGCGGTAAACAAAGGAGGAAGTGGTAAGAAGTTTAGGAAAGGCCCATACAAAACTACCTCATTCCGGACCCCCCCTCCCCTCCCGTTAAAGGAAGAAAGGTGGAGGGGGTCCGGAATCGAATCTCAACCGTAGATCTAAGCACTTCAATCTTGACCGCTCAGACTTACGTGGTCCAATTCCAGACCCCTCCCCCTTCATTAAAGGCAGAATAGCAAGGGGGGTCCAGAATCGAATCTTAACCATAAATCTAGATGTGCAAATCTTGGCTGCCTGAATCAACTTGTTGCTTATCGGAATGCCTCATAACAGGATTCCTGAAATCGTGAGTTTCGAAAGAGCTTTATGGATAAGTTCTTAGTCACGAGAAGGGAAGGAGCCAGTCCATATAAGCTCCTTTTTGGGGTTTCAGAGATCATGACTTGAAGAGTCGAGATGCCTCACAAACAGGGATTGCCAAAATGCGAATCGCGAAAGGGCCTTCTGAACAAGCATGTGGTCACCGCCTGAGGCCACATGTGAAGGGAAAGTTGAAAGGCACC
>JASDQU010371604.1:46167-61805 GCA_032191745.1 Picea mariana
TTTTTTCAAGTTTTTGCTTTGCATGACACACATTAACCAATACACATCATTTAAACCTACAAACAATTCAAATATATTAATTTTATATTAAAAAATATGTTAATACTTATATGAAAGTAAATAGAGAAAAAATATAAATTTGGTAATTTTTTGTTCTAGTATATACATATTATAAAAAAAAAATGTGTTTAGCAATAATACTTTTTAAATGATTTTTTTTGTTATTATGTGTTTTTGTTATTGCAAGTCTCATAGGCCTAATTGATCATTGTTTTGAAAAGGCTTGATGTAGATTAAATATAATTTGATTATTGGATTCATTAGATTGATTTTTGTACTGTAAGTGAAAAAAATGTCTATACATTTTTTCCACTATATCTCTCATAGTTTATAAAAGATTCTACCCCTCTCATTAACTTATAATACACTCCATATGAATTGAGTACCAATTCATCATTATTTACATCCTTCACATATTTTATCTTCTTAGGAGAGCCTTATGTTCCCTTGTTGCCAGTCCCCGCACAATGTTCATCATATGCAAAATCAATGTGTAAAACATGTTATTTATCATTGTTAATAAGTCACATCGATCACCTTTTGATCCACCTATTTCCCTTCTTATTCACATTTTCATAAAGCTTTTATTCTCTTTTCCACTCATATTGTGAACAATTTTATCTAGTTTTTTCAAGTTTTTACCCTACATGACACATATTAACCAATACACATCATTTTAATCTACAGATAATTCAAATATATCACTTTTATATTAAAACTTGAAATAACTTGCCATGTTCTCTTCTTGGGATGCGCTTCTCTTGCCCTCATCCTTATAAGTTTTTTTCCTTGATATTATATCAACCATTTTCTATCAATAAAATCCATGCATAATGAAATATAAAAATTATGAAAAAAAAATTACAACTTAAGTACATAATTTTAGGTTAAAATTGTTTTTGAGTTGGTTGGTGTGCTTTGTACTTCAATGCACCATAGTGTGTTGTTGGCAGCCAATCCACATTCTTTTACTGTCCTATAAGCTGCCTACACCAATGTTTTGCAAACATCAATTTTCCGTCGCAATTCTCAAATAAACGACACTTTTATTCTTTGCGCCATTTGCACACATACCTTCGTTTTTGTTTTCACAACTGTAAGCGTGAAAACGTGGTCTTTCGAAGTCACATTAAAATCATTATTGAATTATCGTTATCCTTCTTGTTGATATGCCCATTGCGTTTACATTTTACTTATCATTATGCAGTTGGCAAAACCTTTTGATCTGTACTCATTGGACAGTCTTTGATTGATTATGTAATTTCATTTCATGAGTAATTGAGGTTGTGATGCATTGGTAATTGGATTTATATGTTCTTTGATTTGATCTACTTGACCATTGGTTTCATAAAAATGCATAGGTGTTATGGTTAAACCCTTGATATATATCATTTAATATGACACCTAGTTCATGTTATCAAAACGCATTGGCGCATTGGTCCAACACTTGGTATTGGTTTCGATTTGTATGTTTGGTTTTAAAAATATGGCATAACGTTTGATTGTGTGCGTGGTTTATCCACTTACCAAAGGTTTCAATTGATTGATTGAAATGGCATAGTTATAACACATGTGCGTTGTTATTTGTATAGTTGAAAGCGCCGATGGTTGTACCATTGGTAATGACTATTCTGCATGGCCAGCGAATAGCTCCACCACCTTCGCACGATGTCATTAATGTTGCTCCTATCCTTGTTTCACCTTTGTTAGCTCGGGTAAGCCTTCGGGCATTTTTTTCCTGTGTATGCTACATTCAAACCCTGGCTCGTTCACCATGTGCTCTTCTCCATGGCACCAGTGGTGTGAATTGAGTCGAACGGTAGCCAAGCCTTTCTACTGTTCAACAATGCCCGGAAAGACTTAGAGGATAGCGGTTGGCTCACCTTTGTACAACGGTTTGAGGGTTTTAATCTATTTGTTGCACAACAGTTCACCCTGAATTTCGATGGCTGTAGAGCCAAGGTAGGCGACATTCAGCTGGAAATTAGTGAAGAGTTCATTAGCTTTGCCACCGGGTTAGCAGCCACGGGCCAGCGATGGTTCAAAAACTCTAAAGTGGAGGAGGTTCCATGGCCACTTCTGTTCATCTCATGAAAGGTCACATCCTGTGACAGAGGTATGCCCATCTCCATGCTTAAACCAAGATGGCATGATCTTTTGATGGTGGTTAAACAATTCATGACCTGTGAGGGTCGGTATGGGCTAGTTTTTCTTTATCACCTTCGACTGTTAATGAATTTTATGGGGTATCCGTTGAATATGCCTTTTTACTTCCAGCGTAGCCTGTATAAAATGTCAAAAAGGTTTAAAAGAGAGAAGGTCGATAGTAGCTTGTTCCACCATGGCCTAATTAGACTCATCGTTGTTCATCACTTAAAACTCCACGGTGATAGTTGGCAAGCTTTTATTTCTCAGAATGGTTTTGCTGATGCAGAGCCCATCCAAGTTGACAAGCATGTGGTTAGTGAAACCAAGGTCAAGCCACCCGTGCCCTTCCATGTCCTACTTCCCTCTCCTAAACCCTCGGTCGACCCTGATATTGACTTACCCGACGTCTTAGCAGACAAGGTTGAGGCTATAAAAAATCCTGTGAGCAAAACGGTCAAGGGAAACCCTACTGTTGATGGCAAAGGTAAAAACAATGCTCATATTATCTCTAGAATGGCTAGGAATAAACCTAAACCTAGTGCTGAACAGAAGCCCATAGTCCTCAGTGAAGACTCGGACTCTGACATCAAACGCTTCCTAGCTAGTGAGTATCCTTACTCCCAAGGTCTGTGCTCCGAGCCACCCTATGACTTCATTTCTAATCTACCCCCTTGCCTAACGAACAATCCTAGTTACCCAAGGATCAAGCTTCCTAATGAAACCCTCGGCAATTTAATCAAATCCTCACCTGCATTTTCGAAGCCCGGATAGTCGTCATGTGACCAATGTGATGTGTGGTTGGAATGATACTATATAGACGTTCCCTTATTACAGTCGAAGATCCAATCATTGGAGAATCAAGTTACAGTGTTGACAAGCCAAAGGGGCATCCTCACTTGTGGGAGAACCAGGCTATGGATTTCTAATACAAACNAGAGTTGATGTTATTGCTACAGCTTTCGCTTTCAATATATCAATCTTTTGTTTCATGTTTTATGCATGTCAGTTTGCAGTTGATTATAGACTACTTTAGCTATCATAAGTTATTGCAGAATGATATGATTTGATTAATGTGTTATCCATATCTGATTTCTTTCATTATTTAAAAAGTACAACAATTACTTGGTTTCAGTTATTGAATCACAGATTTCTCTTCTTCATTAATTGAATCATTTCATATAGATCTTTGTATATGGGTTTATCTAACTGTGAAGATTTATAAATCATAAGATTGTTGTAAATTTTTATGTCTTGTTTGTTCTGTAATTATATTGAAGATCACTGCAGCAATCGTTTACGAGAAGCTCCTGGATAATTCGGTGTGGGTTTCCTCCCTCCGATCAGCTAAGACAAGCATTACATGCAGGACAAATCTGGGGCGTTTCTCCAGGTCAGTTTGCTTTTCAGTATTTTATAAGTAGTTTGTTAGTATAATTTAAGTAGTTTTGTTAGATATATGTTTAGTTAGATTTGCAGTTAGAATTAGTATATTAGTTGTTTAGTTTAGTTAGTTTTTTTGTTTTATTTCTTGTTCATAAAATTATAAAATCAACAAAAAATATCTCTCTCTGTCTTAGGGCAGAATGCAAATGAGTTTTTCAGGTTTTCATTCAAATCTGTAAATTGTAGATATTGTACATTTTGTGAATAATTTTTATTTCCGTTAGTAGTTAGAGTTAGTATAGTATTAGATAGTAGATTGTATATACATATAGAATAGTTAGATTAGTTTATTAGTTTGTTTTATTTCTTTTTAGTTAGATTAGTTTAATTTGTTTTAATAATTGTTTTTAGTTAGATTAGTTAATTTAGAGTAGTTTTCTTTTTTTGTTTTATTAGGACCTTAGATCAGCTAATGGAGCCGCTAAACCTATCAGGGTGGTTCATCCCAAACGGCCTGGGTTATCAGACAACCCCGGACCGGTTCCACTCTCCCAGTTGACGGGCGGTCAATTTCACCCGTCAACAAATGGCGCTAGAAGGAGGGCCTAAAATTAATTAATGGCACGAGGTGGTCGCAAGACTCCTCCACCACCTAATCGCTCACCTATAGTGACTAGAATCCATTCGAACAATAATATTCCCCTTCAAACATCAACCACTTCAATCGATGATCCACAGATCACAGTTGAGCTAGCAACCCATAATCCTACAGGTGGTGACATACAGGAGATTGTCCGTCAATCTCTTATAAAAACACATAGTGCCTTAGCTCATTTGAGGCAACCAAACCATCCGTGGGGACAACCTTTGGATTTCTCTGATATCAGAGAACAATTAGGTGACACTAACCTCACTGTGAATCCTTCCGATCCAATCCTAAATTTTGCTACAGGAGGATCTGGAATACCTCCTTCACCACCTCCATCATCTCCTTCCTCTTCTGGAGGAGATTGCTCTGACAAAGGCAATTCCCCTTCTTGGCCTTCCACACCCACTGCACCAATGGAAAATCAAAACAACCCTGCTAGACCTTGGCTCGACCAGGATGTCGTAGCTATACCTGGAGCTCAGCATCCTTTACCTAAACACCCGGAGAAATGGCTTCCAAAGTTTGACCCTGACTCAAAACAGATCGCTGAAGATCACATTAAAAAATTTATGTTAGCCATAAGACTCTGCAATGTTGAACATGAAGACGTTGTCTGTAGGTTGTTCTCATATACTTTCGAGGGAAATGCATCCACATGGTACTTTTCCCAAAAACCCCATACTATCGTGTCTTGGGAAAAGTTTGAGTCATGCTTTTTGGAAAAGTTCAGAGACGGTAAGCCTCCGGAAGTCCTAGTCATGGACCTTTCTAGCTTAAGAATGAACCCAAAAGAAAATTTTAAATACTTTAATCAAAGATTCTTAACACTTAAAAACCGAATCCCTGCGGATTCCATGCTTGCCAAGAGTCTTATAATAGCATACTACACTAAAGATTTGCATCAAAGTATAGCTATTTGGGTTAAACGATCTAAGAAAGCCACGTTGTTAGAAGCCTTCAAGGAGGCCAGCCAGATTGAAAAAGATATACTTAGTCTTAAAGACTCTACTAGCAATGAAACAGAGACTAGTGCTTCTTCCAAAAAGAAAATCGAAATCCTCCCCAGACCTACTCAAAGTAAAACACAACCTGAAAACTTTGATTTAGAAAACTTAACTAAAGTTGTTCAAAAACTGTCAAATCAAGTTATAGACTTAAAAAGGATGATCGAAGAATCTTCCTCGAGCAAAGGACCTTACAAGCCCCCATTTCGAAATCCTCTTCCCACCAACCGACCTAATCCAACCACCGAAGGCCTTAATCTAGAAAGTCTGCAATGCACTCTTCAAACAATTCTAGAAGCCCAAGATAACTTGATGCCTCCTGAGATTCTTGAAGAGGTAGTTGAACAAGAGACAGTTCAAGAAGAAGAGCCTTCTCCAAACATTTTTGGACACTTCTCGGATAGCATCTTTCAAGCTAACTTCGAGACAGTACATCCCTATAATACCAGGAGTAAGACAGCAAACAAACTTTCTTTCGAAAACACTACAACTTCGCCTCCAAAACAATCTAAATCAGCTGAAACTAAACATAGTAATGTGAATCCCAACTTAGATTATGATGTAGTTGAAGATATTAAAAAATTAAGGGCTAACATTTCTGTTTATGAGTTATTGAAATTTCCATTTTTACTTCAAAAAATGTTACAAAATATCTCAGAGAATGGAAAAAATGGTAATTCAAATGGTAATAAGGTTGTGCAGAACAAAGTTCCTCAGAAGACTTCCACTAAAAACAATCCTGATCCTCAAGATAAAGGAAGCCTTCCTGTAAGTAATGTAAATAATGTAAATAATGTAGATAAAGTAGCTTTAGAAACTGCGAGTAAAAAGCCACAAGCTACCACTCTTAGTACTCGCAAAAATGTACCTCCATTTTTGCTAACTTTCGAAATCCTTAACAGAAATGTGCACAATTGTATGGTAGACTCTGGAGTGTCATCCAATGTGATGCCATGGTCTGTATGCCAGAAGATTAATGCAGAAGTTGAACCATTTACCTTAAAAATCATACAACTTGATCGGACCAATGTTAAAGTTATAGGGAATTAAAGAATGTGCTTATTAGATTATCGTCTAACCCCAAGGTTCATCAAGTCATTGATATAATTGTTGTGGATATTCCAGAAGTGTATGGTCTATTTTTAAGCAGGCACTAGTCGGAGCAGCTACACGGTTATTTCGCGACATATTGGTCTCATCTATGGCTTCCAGAGAACGGAAAGTCTAACAAGATCAAGGTAAATCGTGAACGCTACCTTAAGTTCACGGTCACAGATTTGAAAGATCCTAATGAACCATTTACAGCTTCTGCTGATTCACCCGAAGTACAAGGGATGGGCACCTTCTTCGGTAATTTCATGGCCGAGGCTTCAGCTATCAGCAATCCAGAACAACAGTCCGAGATTGTAGCATATGTGCAGCCAATAGCTTCTACACAACAGTCTCATGTACCCGATGGAAATCAAATTTGGTCTCTTTATTTTGACGGGTCAAAGTCCAAAGAAGGAGCTGGTGCAGGCTGTGTCATTATCGATCCGACAGGTAAAAAAACATTGATTGCATGTAGGTTAGAATTTGAATGTACTAATAACACTACAGAATATGAGGCTTTACTGCAAGGTCTCAGAAAAGCTTCGGATATGAACATTCAAAATTTAACCGTCTTTGGCAACTCCGAAATAGTGGTTAGACAGGTAAGAGATTCTATCCACTGTCTGTCTTCGCATCTCAAAAGATACCAGTCTGAGGTATGGAATTTAATGAACAAATTTTATGCTTTCAATATAAATTCTATTCCTAGATTGAATAACTCTGAAGCAGATTTACTAGCTAATGTAGCTTCTAAACTCCTTCCTGCAGAAGGCTTATCCCCAGACGCATTCTCCATCTAGTTGTTGTTCCGGCCATCCGTTCCTAACAACTTCATGAACTAGAGAGTCTTTGATGATGATCAGTAGATTATTAACTTTTTGCACATGGAAGAAACTTTTCAAGGCACGGTGATAGACGAACACACACACGACGACAATTTGCGCGATTTCACAGTAATACCAGATCCGAAAACCCCTGAATATTCATCGGACATGGTAAACTCGATCCCTAAATCTGTAGTCAGATTAGAGAAGTTTTATGATCTTCAAGATTGTTTTAAAAATACAGTCAAGTGTAAAACCAATAGTTCCTCATTATCATACGAAAAGATAAACTTAGGAACAAAGGACAATCCAGAGTGCATTAATCTAGGGGTAGGATGCTCTGAACAAGAAAAAGATGCATTTATTAAATTGTTCAAAGAATTTAAAGATGTCTTTGCATGGACATATGATGACCTTAAAAAGTTCGACCCTAACATCATACAGCATGTCATTCCTATGAAGCCCCAAACCTTACCCTTTCAACAAAAATTGAGGAAAATGCACCCTAAGCTCAAACCGACCGTTCAAAAAGAATTGAATAAACTCCTAAATGCTAAGATAACTTTTTCTGTTAGGCACACTCAATGGGTTTCTAACCTTGTCCCAGTCCGAAAGAAAAGTGGGGAAATCCAACTCTGCGTTGATTTTCGAAACCTTAATAGAGCGTCTGATAAAGAAAACTATCTTGTCCCACCCATGGAACAGATCCTTCAACAGGTATCTGATTCTGAGAGGCTATCCTTACTGGATGGTTTCTCGGGGTACAACCAAGTCCTTATGTCTCCCCCAGACCAACTTAAAACTACCTTTCGTACCCCGTGGGGCACTTATGCTTATCGAAAAATGCCCTTTGGATTGATTAATGTTGGTGCCACTTTTCAGAGAGTGATGGACATCTCTTTCCGAGGCTTAATCAATCAATCTGTTGTAGTTTACTTAGATGATGTGACTGTATTTTCTAAAAACAAAAACGATATCTAGCTCACTTACGAACCGTTCTACAGTGATGTCATAAATACGGCATCTCCTTGAATCCTAAAAAATCCATCTTTGTAGTAGAACAGGGTAAAATCTTAGGATTCATCGTGTCTAGCGAAGGGATGATTATCGACCCTGAAAGGACTCAGGTCATCGCAAAACTTCCCCCTCCTACATCCAAAAAATCTATGCAGTCTTTCATAGGCCAGATTAACTTTGTGAGAATATTTGTCCCCAGCTTCTCCGAAATGGTCAAACCTTTGCAAAACCTAATTAAGAAAGACACCCAATATCACTGGGGACCCCTAGAAAATCAAGATTTTAATGCAATAAAGAAGGCCATAATAGACTCTCTGTCTCTCATGAGCCCCAATTTCTCTCAAGACTTTACACTCTATACTTTTTCTTCTGATCGTTCCTATGCCACCGTCCTAACCCAAAAGAATGTCGAGAACAATGAAGTACCCATTGCCTTTATGATCTATGCTTTCAAAGGCATTGAACTTAATTACCCAACGGTAGATCAGCAAGCCTATGATGTTTTCAAAGCAGTTAAGCATTTCCGGTCCTATCTTTTGAAGTCAAGGATGAAAGTCATTGTCCCCTATCCAGCCATGAGGAACCTGTTAGTGCAGAAGGAGCTAGGTGAAAAGAGGGCTAACTGGGTCACCTCCTTGCAGGAATATGACTTAGAAATCACCCCAGCTCAGATAGTAAGAGGCCAAGGGTTATGTAAGTTAGTAGCTGATTCAGCAGCAGGACAACAAGAAGAAAGCGATACGTCAAACCTAGGACAACACGATCAAAATCTAACCTGTTGTGCACAAAACTATGTCAATCCTTGGTATGATGATATAAGATTATGTATTGAACATGGGTCATCCCCTCATCACTTAGATCCCGCTAAAAGAAGAGCATTGAGATTAAATTCCGCCTCCTTTCATCTAGTTAATGGTATCCTGTTTTGTCAAAGTTTTGACGGCGTACTGATGCGCTGTCTAAAACAAGACGAAGCTGAAAAAGTCTTGCTAGAGTTGCATGTAGGAGAAGCTGGTGGTCATTTTGGTGGTGACACCACTGCCCATAAGGTTTTAAGAGCTGGTTATTACTGGCCCACGCTTTTTAGAGATGCTCATGCCTTGTGTCGTAAATGTGTTATTTGTCATAAAGCATCAGGGCGGTTACAGAAACCAGCCTTTCCTTTGCAGCCCGTTTCAGTAGATTCTCCTTTTCAGCAGTGGGGCCTTGACATCATAGGTCAAATCAACCCCCCGTCTTCACAACAGCACAATTTTATCATGAAAGCCACAGATTACTTTACCCGATGGTCTGAAGCTGTCGTGTTAAGAACCGTCAACACCAGTCAGGTAATTGCCTTTCTAAATTCAAATATTATCACTCGTTTTGGTATCCCTGACTGTTTAGTATTCGATAACGTTTCTTACTTTTCATCTCTTGAGATGAGCGAGTTCACTTTGGAAAAAGGAATCAAACTAAAGTATTTTTCTAGCTATTACCCCCAGGGCAACGGATTGGCAGAATCAACAAACAAGAACTTGATTAAAATCATCAAGATAACAGTGGTTGAAAATCAAAAAAATTGGCATAATGCACTGTTGAACACGATGTGGGCTGATAGGGTAACACCAAAAGATGTTGTAGGTAACTCCCCCTTTTTTCTCGTTTATGGCAGAGAAGCAATTCTGCCACCTCACATTCTTCTTCCTTCATTTCAGTTGTCACAGAAAATCCAAGAAGAAGATTGTCCCCCTTTGGAAAACCGAATTAACGCTTTGATGAAGCTAGAAGAAGTAAGAGCCCAAGCTAAACGTAAGTTAGATCATCATCAACTATTGGTTAAAAGCTGGTTCGATTCTAACTCTGCTTCTGATAGGAATTTCGAAGTAGGTGATCTCGTCTTGAAATGGGACAAACCTCATGAGGGAAAGGGAGAGCACACGAAATTTCAAAATTTATGGCTTGGACCATTTTTAATCGCTAAAAAGTTGGGTCCCAGTTATTTTTGATTGCAGAATCTTGAGGGGCAGCCTGACACCTACCCAGTGAATGACCAAGCCTTGAAAAGATACTTTGCTTGATGACGATCCTTGTATACTATGTACATATTTTGCTTCTGTTTACTTTTTCGTTTGCTTTTTGTTTTTGATTTCCCCTTTGAATTTATCAGTTTGTGTTTTTGGAAATACACATACCTGTATACTGAGCTATTCAGACAAAGAAAACAGAAAATTCCTTCGCTGAAATAACTGCTAAGAAAACGGTATAAACATCAATGGTATATTTCTGAAATTTATATCTGTGTTGGCAAAAAGTCTGTTGTTTGAAAGAAGTTGACTGATTTCGATCTCTGAGTAAAGCTTGTCATGATCATCTATTATATTTTTACGTTTTCCCTATTCCTTAAAGGAATGACTCAGAAGATGTCTCCCTGTCTTAGGAAGTTGTTTTTGTAAATGAAACATCTCTGGATCTAAATAAAGGACAGTTCTAAAAAATTCTGATGAGGTCTAAAAAAAAAAATATGTTAAAATATCATGATTTTCAGCGTCACCCCGCTCAACTATATATCTTTGAAAAACAAAACAAAATAAATTATTAATAGATCTGTGGGAAGTGCTTGTAAACCCACTGGGATGATGAATAGGTCTGCTGGCAGCGGGTAAATGCATGCATGACGCCAAGACAACTTCGTCGGGGTACTGAAAAGGCCCATTGGCAGTGAAGCAATGTCGGGTATATGAAAATTTGCAAATAAGAAACCTCCTAATGTCCTTTATTCTGATCTGGAACTTCTTAGCAGGATACAAACGTCAGAGTGGGTTAAATGGAAACCTTGTCGAGGCTATGGACGCCTACTGGTAACAGTGGCTCTGTCAACAGTATTGGAGATTTTATCTTTAATATCGTGACTCACTAGTCTTAGGACTGTTATCTGTTTTCATCTTTTAAAACATTGCTAGAATAATTGGCTAATGATGATGTTTATACGATTTTATGGTTGTTGTTTTTGAGTTGGAATTATCTTTGCTGTCCTAATCTAAATTTGTCCTTTTGGCAGAGATAACTGCTTCTACCAGTGTGTCGTCATTGTTGGCAGCCAATCCACATTATTTTACTGTCCTATAAGCTCCCTACACCAATGTTTTGCAAACATCAATTTTTCGTCGCAATTCTCAAATAAACGACACTTTTATTCTTTGCGCCATTTGCACACATACCTTCGTTTTTGTTTTCACAACTGTAGGCATGAAAACTTGGTCTTTCGAAGTCGCATCAAAATCATTATTGAATTGTCGTTATCCTTCTTATCGATATGCCCATTGCGTTTACATTTTACTTATCATTATGCAGTTGGCAAAACCTTTTGATCTGTACTCATTGGACAGTCTTTGATTGATTATGTAATTTCATTTCATGAGTAATTGAGGTTGTGATGCATTGGTAATTGGATTTATATGTTCTTTGATTTGATCTACTTGACCATTGGTTTCATAAAAATACATAGGTGTTATGGTTAAACCCTTGATATATATCATTTAATATGACACCTAGTTCATGTTATCAAAACGCATTGGCGCATTGGTCCAACACTTGGTATTGGTTTCGATTTGTATGTTTGGTTTTAAAACTATGGCATAACGTTTGATTGCGCACATGGTTTATCCACTTACCAAAGGTTTCAATTGATTGATTGAAATGGCATAGTTATAACACATGTGCATTGTGATTTGTATAGTTGAAAGCGTCAGCGGTTGTACCATTGGTAATGACTATTCTGCATGGCCAGCGAATAGCTCCACCACCTTCGTACGATGTCATTAATGTTGCTCCTATCTCTGTTTCACCTCTGTTAGCTCGGGTAAGCCTTCGAGCGCTTTGTTCCTGTGTATGCTACATTCAAACCCTGGCTCGTTCATCGTGTACTTTTCTCCATGGCACCAGTGGTGCGAATTGAGCCGAACGGTAGCCAAGCCTTGCTACTGTTCGACAATGCCCAGAAAGACTTAGAGGATAGAGGTTGGCTCACCTTTGTACAACGGTTTGAGGGTTTTAATCTATTTGTTGCACAACAATTCTCCCTGACTTTCGATGGCTGTAGGGCCAAGGTAGGCGACATTCAGCTGGAAATTAGTGAAGATTTCATTAGCTCTGCCACCGGGTTACCAGCCACGGGCTAGTGATGGTTCAAAAACTCTAAAGTGGAGGAGGTTCCATGGCCACTTATGTTCATCTCACGAAAGGTCACATCCTGTGACAAAGGTATGCCCATCTCCACGCTTAAACCAAGATGGCATGATCTTTTGATGGTGGTTAAATAATTCATGACCTGTGAGGGTCGGTATGGGCTAGTTTTTCTTTATCACCTTCGACTGTTAATGAATTTTATGGGGTATCCATTGAATATGCCTTTTTACTTCCAGCGTAGCCTTTATAAAATGTCAAAAAGGTTTAAAAGAGAGAAGGCCGATAGTAGCTTGTTCCACCATGGCCTAATTAGACTCATCGTTGTTCATCACTTAAAACTCCATGGTGATAGCTGGCAAGCTTTTATTTCTCGAAATGGTTTTGGTGATGCAAAGCCTGTCCAAGTTTACAAGCCTGTGGTTAGTGAAACCAAGCTCGAGCCACCCATGCCCTTCCATGTGCTACTGCCCTCTCCTAAACCCTCGGTCGACCCTGATATTGACTTACCTGACATCTTAGCAGACAAGGTTGAGGCTATAAAAAAGCCTGTGAGCAAAAAGGTCAAGGGAAACCTTACCATTGATGGAAAAGGTAAAAAGAATGCTTGGCTTATCTCGAGAATGACTAGGAATAAACCTAAACCTAGTGCTGAGCAGAAGCCCATATTCCTCAGTGAAGACTCAGACTCTATCATCGAACGCTTCCTAGCTAGTGAGTATCCTTACTCCCAAGGTCTGTGCTCCGAGCCACCCTATGACTTCATTTCTAATCTACCCCCTTGCCTAAGGAACAATCCTAGTTACCCAGGGATCAATCATCCTAACGAAACCCTCGGCAATTTAATCAAACCCTCACCTACATTTTCGAAGCCCGGACAGTCATCATGTGACCAATGTGATATGTGGTTGGAACGATACTATATAGACGTTCCCTTATTACAGTCGAAGATCCAATTACTGGAGAATCAAGTTACAGTGTTGACAAGCCAAAGGGGCATCCTCACTTGTGGGAGAACCAGGCTATGGATTTCTAATACAAATTGAGACGAGAGTTGATGTTATTGCTACATCTTTCGCTTTCAATATATCAATATTTTGTTTCATGTTTTATGCATGTCAGTTTGCAGTTGATTATAGACTACTTTAGCTATCATAATCTATTGCAGAATGATATGATTTGATTAATGTGCTATCCATATCTGATTTCTTTCATTATTTAAAAAGTACAGCAATTACTTGGTTTCAGTTAATGAATCACAGATTTCTCTTCTTCATTAATTGAATCATTTCATATAGATCTTTTCATACGGGTTTATCTAACTGTGAAGATTTATAAATCATAAGATTGTTGTAAATATTTATGTCTTGTTTGTCCTGTAATTATATTGAAGAGCATTGCAGCCATCGTTTACGAGAAGCTCCTGGATAATTCGGTGTGGGTTTCCTCCCTCCGATCAGCTAAAACAATCATTACATGCAGGACAAATCTGGGGCGTTTCTCCAGGTCAGTTTGCTTTTCAGTATTTAATAAGTAGTTTGTTAGTATAATTTAAGTAGTTTAGTTAGATATATGTTTAGTTAGATTTGTAGTTAGAATTAGTATATTAGTTGTTTAGTTTAGTTATTTTTTTGTTTTATTTCTTGTTCATAAAATTATAAAATCAACAAAAAATATCTCTCTCTGTCTTAGGGTAGAATGCAAATGAGTTTTTCAGGTTTTCATTCAAATCTGTAAATTGTAGATATTGTACATTTTGTGAATAAGTTTTATTTATGTTAGTAGTTAGAGTTGGTATAGTATTAGATAGTAGATTGTATATATATATATAGAATATTTAGATTAGTTTATTAGTTTGTTTTATTTCTTTTTAGTTAGATTAGTCTAGTTTGTTTTAATAATTGTTTTTGGTTAGATGAGTTAATTTAGATTAGTTTTCTTTTTTTGTTTTCTTAGGACCTTAGATCAGCTAACGGAGCCATTAAACCCGTCAGGGTGGTTCATCCCAAACGGCTTGGGTTATTAGACAACCCCAGACCGGTTCCACTCTCCCAGTTGACGGACGGTCAATTTCGCCCGTCAATATGTGTTTACTATATAACATGCATTTCTAAAAACCAAAAATGTGTTTTTTTTTCAAACTAAGATAGTTGAGTGATGCACTATGTCATAACCATTGCATTAGTGTGTTGTTATTGTATATTGTGCACCAAAAAACACGAAAACATTTTTTAAAGAACTAGAAGCACCAATCAATGCACCTTATAGTAAATAACACATTGATTTCTATTTACTATACAATGTACACCATGCAACCTAAAATCATTTAAAAACAAAACTGACATTGGTATGTTTGGAACCCAAGGCAATGAGACGTCCTAATCCAACAAATTCCCAAAGCAATTAGTGGTCCCAATTTAAAAAATACCCAAATTCATAAATATAAATACCCAACAAATACTCAAAGCTCCAAAAAAAAAAAAATCTCACTATGAAAGGGTATGATAAACCCCTACTACTAGGATGTGCAACAACATAAAACAAAAAAGAAGCAACAATAAAGCTATGGTTTGTAGAATTGAAAGTGATTCTATTTTATTGAAAATGCAAAGAGAATGAATTTACATACCTAAAATGTCTCCTCTATAGATTTGTATGTGACATGTGGTGATCCCTTACAAATTGAACTCTTTAGAACAATCTACCTAGTCCAATCTCTTCCTTGGTAAAAATCTCTTGCATAAATCTCCCCTCTAACTTTTGGTAAAAGAATCAAATGGGGATAAAGGTTCTATTTGATAAAATCACTTTTACGAAATGAAATTCCTACTCATGTTTTTGCTTGATATTTCGACATATTGATGATAAACACACAACCAATTTTTTCTCTTTTTTCAGCTTGTGGTGTGACCATTATACTTAAGTGCACTGATGCACTATATTGACCTAAACACACTACGGTAAAATTATACAGTGAAAATACAAGTGAAAACCTTCACAATTAAAAATTTTGGGAGGTTTTACATGGGTTTTTTAAGTGTGGATAGAATTTTAGAACATTTATGCATCCAGTATATCACAACACACCTATGTGCACATATGTGTTATTTTAAAATAAGCACATTGCTTTCTTAAAAAGGCCGTCAAAGTTTTTTTGACATTAGAATGTTACATGATTCCCAAACATTCGTTTAAGAATGGGGACACACTGATTTTTATTTTGGGTCAAATGTAGGGGGGAAATGACAATATCAAATGGTCGATTCTTCAGGTTCTACATTACATATTGTTCCAATT
>JASDQU010371605.1:4429-29307 GCA_032191745.1 Picea mariana
ATTTATTCACAGTCGATGGATTGTACTACAGTACCTTGGGAGTCATTGACATCAATGGTGATTTCCCTCGCACTTGTTAACGGTTACATCAATGGCCGGTAATCAAGTGGTTTCTACCATGTTCGACTTTGACACATGTAATCGCATGGTTAGATTTGTACTTTGGGCGATGAGATTGAAGACCCTGGATATTGTCTTTGTGATCCCTATTGCGATGGAGTATGTATAAATTGTGACACATAGATCCACTGTGTATGTTTCGTGGCTATGTCGTCTTGATTGAAAATTTGTCGCACAGATCCACAGTGTATTCAGGTGGCTGTGCTATATAGTGACGGCATGGATCCACAGTGTATGATTGGTGGCCATGACCTTAGTTTATGATGTTGTCAGTCTATGATCTGAGTATGGGAATGCCTACCTCAGAATTGATATATATGATATTCTGTTGATGCTTAGCTGTTTGCAGGTCTCTGACTAGATATACTCTTGGTTCTTGGCACACACATGCAGCTTACAAAGTCTATCGACTGTCATTGGTTCCACTCTCAGACTTTGGGGGGCATTCTGTTATCCACAATTTTGGTCATCATGATGATAGTATGATGATTTTATGATGATGGAAAATCAAGCTCTTCACTAAGAACACTTTCCTGAGAAAAGTTACACTTGTCTGTTTCCAGAAATCATATTTTTAAAAGAGGTTCGCAGGCTGCCTATATATTTACCTGTGAGAATGCCTGATTCTCATAGGCTGCATTAAGCAGGAATGCGAGGGGTTCACACTGTACCTAACTGTCAGGGTGAGAACATATTCTTAAAGAGGAAAAATATAAAGTTCTCGAGCCTTCTAGAAGGGAATCTTCGAGAAGAATGAGTTGGCTAGCGAATGGTTATCTAAGTACTAGTTTTCCTGATATCTTGGGATCATTTCCTATCCAAATAAATAATCTATCTTCTCCTATATATTGAGGAGATGGCTCATGGAAAAGGTTAGAAGCAAACTAGCAAGAGATTGATAGGAGAATTAGTGTAAGACTGTATGGAGGACTGATGCTACAACAGCTAGAGACAACAACAAGGTCATCAAAGGTGGTTGATTTTCTTCATGCATGAGCAAGTGTGTGTGTTAGAGCTAGGAGCCATCGAAAGGAGATCTACAACATCAAGGCTCAGGTTGTAAGTTTCACTTTNTTAGAAGCAAACTAGCAAGAGATTGATAGGAGAATTAGTGTAAGACTGTATGGAGGACTGATGCTACAACAGCTAGAGACAACAGCAAGGTCATCAAAGGTGGTTGATTTTCTTCATGCATGAGCAAGTGTGTGTGTTAGAGCTAGGAGCCATCGAAAGGAGATCTACAACATCAAGGCTCAGGTTGTAAGTTTCACTTTCTATCAATTTAATACAGTAATATGTCCCTTTCCCATAAAGACGATGTCACTTTATTACATAACTCCTTGATCATATGTATAGATTAGCTATTAAATCTATTGAACTGCCTTCACTTCGATTAGTTTGTACTGTTGTGATTTGAATGGGACAAGAGCATTGGAGTGAAGCTTGGAACAACAGAGATCTAAGGAAAGCATTCATAAGGTATGTCCATAATCCTTGCCTCTTAGTTCATTAAATAGTCTAGATCTAGAGAAAGTGTATTATTCTATCCTGTTTTGTTCTAGATCCAGGTGGATCTAGGGAGATCGGTTTGTTTCCGTACTCATAGATTTATCCTGAAACAATCCATGTTGTCGAAACTATGAAACCTAGCAGATGACCCGAAGTTATGCAAAAACTGCATTTGTTTGCATTCAAGAGAATCCGGTAGTAGCAACATCGCTCAAAGATAAGTCAGAGGTGTGTGGGATGATCATCTCTCTTATGAGATCGCGGTGCTATATCATCAAGATAAGCCTTGACTATGTGTTTGAGATCATGGAAAGAAAAAGACATGGACCATTGAAAAGTAGCTCCATCATCTTTTAGACCAAAAGGCATCTTCCGATAAGCGAATGTATCCCACGGACAAATAAAAGCATTTTTGTGTTGGTATTTGAGCTTGATCTGTATCTGATTGTATCTTGAAAAAACCATCCATGAAAGAAAAGAACTCCCAGCTTGTGCATTCATCAACAATCTAGTCGATAAATGGAGTGGGAAAATTGTCCATTGGACATTCCTTGTTCAAATCATGGAAGTCCATACATATGTGAATCATACCCTGTTTTTTGTTGACTGGGATAGGATTTGACACCCATTGAGTCAATTGGATGGGGTAGATGAAACCAGTTGTAAGAAATTTCTCTACTTTAGCCTTAATAGTTGTTGCTTTCTTAGGCTTAACCGGACGAAGCTTTTGTCAGACTGACTTAGCATCAGGATAATTCATGATTTCATGTTCGACGATTCTTGGATCTATGTCTGGCATTTCCTCATAAGACCATAAAAACACATCGCAAAATTCTTTAAATAAATCCTTGTAGATTCGAATCTCCTCGGGGGAGAAGTTCGCTCAGACAGAGACATTCTCCACGACATTAGGGGTTTTGAAGATATCAATAGGTATMATTTTAGATATGGTTTCCATATTTCCTTCAGCATAAACTGCGTGCATAGCCAAAGGATTGATAGGAAAAGACCTATCTCCATTCATAGTTAGATTGAATTCAACTGGTTCAATTMTTATTAACTCTAGGAGGAAATAAGATATGTGATGGAGATCATCCCAGGGTCTATCCGGACTAGTCATTGCCTCAATAATTTCCTCATCTGAGGGAAAGACTAAGTCTAAAGAGTCATCATCGGCGAGGGAGCCTTGAGACCAAATAGGCTCGAGAACCAGATCTAACTCCTGTGCGAGAGATAGAACGRGATCAATGGAAGCTTGMTGGACTATAGAGTATGTAACCTCTGTCGCAAACAAAAGCATGGCCATGCCATGGTTCCCTATCCCTTCCATCATGGTTGATGGGAAAGGAAGAGTCCATTGGATCGTTAAAGTAAGTTGTAGGAAATGATGAGACTTGAAAATTTTCAACCTTAGACTGGTTGGGGATAGTCGATATGAACCTAAAATCATTGGAAAGAGGTAGGTAATTGAAAGTACCCATCAAAGGTGGGCACAAACCAACCCCTACATTGACGATGTCGGGTTGAGGGTTATCAATCATCAAGACCGTGGATTCCCCTAATGAAGGGTCAGGATGGGAGAAGGACAACTGATCAATGGACATGATCCGACTTTTGTGTGGAAACAATAAGACTCAGAAAACTGTAGTGACCACTGCATGCATAGCATAAATCCAACTTCTTCCTAACAAGATATTGTAGTCGAGAGATGCATCAACCACTTCAATTTCAACGCACAGAGTCTTCCCCCCTAACTACATGGGGAAAGAGGGGATGATTCCATGTGGTGAGAATGAATGATCGTCGAAATCAGTAAGAGGATTAGGTGACAGAGAAAAAATGGGTTGGCCAATGGCCTTCCAACATGCCAATGACATCACGCATGTTGAGGCACCCTCATCGACCACCGTGTAGAAAATGTTCCGGGTAAAAGTTTTTTTAGTGTAAGACACTAATATATGAAATTCCATGTGGTAAGGAAGACGAGGTTTTAAGTAGATCGTATCAAGCATGATCATTCCTGGATTACAAGTCTCAATAGAGCCTAAGGCAGTTAACAGAGACTTTCTCTGGGAAGGGCATCTCTGGAGGACTTCCAAAGAGGACATTTCATAAGGGGTTTGAGATAAATCCTCCACCATAGAGTAGTTCTAGGCAGCCCTTGCGTTTGGATTGTGGGAAGATTTATTGAATGCACCTTTTGGGATGTGTGTCATTGTTTTTCCCAATGTCTTATCAATATGGAGAGGAAGAGGTGGTTTTTTGGCTTCTTTACCCTTCTCATAGGTGTTTGGATTTCTGTATTCATGATAATTGATAACCCTCAACCCAACATTGTCAATGTAGGGGTTGGTTTGTACCCACCTTTGATGGGTACTTTCGATTACCCGCCTCCTTCCATCGATGTCAGGTTCATATTGGTTGTCCCCAACCAACCTAAGGTTGAAAATTTTCAAGTATTGTCATTTCATACGACTTACTTTAATAATCCTTGGACTCTTCCTTCCCCATAAACCATGATGGAAGGGACAGGGCACCATGGCATGGCCATGCCTTTGTCCACGACAGAGGTTGTGTACTCTATAGTCCATCAAGTGTCCATCGATCCTGATCCACTATACCATAATTGGCAACCATACTAGGGAGAAACCCCTACGGAATACACTAGGGTTCTAAAGTGCAGGCAGAGCTAACCATATAAAGTCTCCCACTTTTAACAACTATCCTGACATTAGCCCACAGTAATACATAAAAGACAAAGTATAGGGATCCAGTAAACCTACCTTAAACTCCGTGTCTAGTGTCAATCCCTTTGTGCTCAGTTGTTTCTCGACTATAGATATCATTCCAAGGCCAATCTGCATTCACCAAAAGATAAACAAGAAACTACAAGCATGCATTCTATATATGGATTAGTGGGTTAGATATCATAAAAAATACGAATATATCATGAAGATAGAAGACATTATTTGGTGGACAAAAAAAGTATTTCTTTATATTAATCTCACAAATCCGCTTACAATAGGAGACCCACTACTGGTCCTCAAACTTGGTCCTGGGATCCTCTTCACCATGCACCAACTGCTTCCATGTATTCTTCTCCTCTTCAATTCTCTATAGGGATATGACAAGGGTTTGCAATGGAAGAAAAAGGAATTCTAGCTCAAACTCACAATGTGGTTGCAAAATATTGGGGTAATGGGAGAATACTAAAATGGGCAGAGTTTATTTTCTCTTGTGCTTCTTGTTGGAAAGGGACCCCAACACCTTCTTTTATAGGCCAAAAAGATAGTTATTTGGTTGGGTGACCAGCTATGGGCGGTCAAATGGTTAGGTAACTTCCTGAAAACCCGTATCCCTTTGTAAATTTTTAATTTCTGTGCTTTGTGTGAGTATACGCGGGATGTAATGGTGCAGCAAGCATGTGTACATGGGTAGTAGTGGTGTAGGGCACATACATCTTCAAAAATATGGTTTTTTAGAAGATTTGTTCAATAATGGCTTGGAAAAAATACCAAGTAAGATGGCCTGATGCCAGGTATGCATGCATGGTGCAATTTAGGGTTATAAAACTTGCAAGGACCTGTATATTTCCCCCAAAATGACTTGCAGTGGCTAATTGCAGATCTCCAACATGACTAGTATAGGTTTTTGAATTAATTCCAGTATGACTCACAATGACTAGACTTGTGCCCCAAACAATATTGGAATATGTTGGAAACACGTCTCCAATGTGACTAGCACAGGTTGGTGACTTGATGCCATTATGACTTGCAGCAGCTAGAATTTTTCTCCTAGCATGATTGTTAGGGACCTAACCCCTCACATAGGTAGAACAATATATTCATATGTAGTAAAGGTCAATATTAATAAGGCCTTGAAATAAGGTAGAATAAGTCAAATGTAAGAAGACCTAATAGAAGCTTCTGCTTCTAGAAGGATCTTCATCTAGATGGTTCTTTTGGGTAGACATATTTAGTATGAATAGGATTTGAGGGTATGAGAACCCTATCTTGGATATTATTGTAATAGAGCTCTGCTCGACTGGAAGTTTCCTCCTCGAAGAGGCAAGTGAACATTTCTCTCATAATAAAAGTGCTCCTTCTGGTGTTATTTTGATATCATTTTAGTGTTATTGTGGTGTTGTTCTGGTTATATTGTTATTTATCTACCATTTATAGAAATTTATTTATGTTCTACATACTTTTTATATCTATAATATTACAAGTGGTATCAGAGAACTTTCTTTGACAGAAAATTGGGGCTTTATTTTTTTCAGGGTAGAGACGTATTCCAATGTCTTTAAGCTACAAAGATCTATTGTTATGCACATAAACCCACGGTTCATGGATTCATACATGCAAGAACTACAAGTGGTTCTTAAGCATACATTTGTTGGCCATCCTTGTAATCCCTGTTGGTACCCCTTCGAGTGCTAGTGCATCAGACAACACCTGTATACAGATCAACCTAGATTTCCTGAAGCCCTCTTTAGATAAACTGATTGACCACCTAACCATTATAGTGACACCGAGAATAACACTCGATAAGATACTCTCTAGTACTTGGGTAGTCGGGTGGTACGGCTAAGGGCACGGTCTAGCCTCCTTAGTTTGTTCCCTAATATATTGGGTCGAGTACTACTATTGGACCTCGCATCTATATCAGAGAGCTATAGTACAAGGCAAACCCTTGCCTATAGAACCCTTGAATACCTAACCCTTGGGGATGGAAACAAAACATAAAATAGACAAGATCTATTGTCGTGCAACTTTGTTTGAGTTTCCAAATCACTACACATACCCTCCTGGGTAAGAATTTTGGCATTTCATCACTGCAGTGTTCTTCAGACCAGAGTATAACTCCACAGGTGAAAAAAAATAAAAATTGCACCATTATTTGAGACCTATTCCATTGGATTTATCTCTTCTCCCTTATCACATTCATACCTATCATTTTTCAGCAAAAGTTTTGACCCCACCTGCCCCTTTTCAGTTCCCTCGTCATCATGGCCCATACCTATAGCCAAGACTTGGAATCTTGCTTCAATACCTTGCAATCTAATTTCATAGAGACCTAACAAGAAGTGAGAAAACTTAGTGCCAATATTTCCACCATCAATCAAAACATGCATTCCTCCATCGTTGCATCAATCACCAAACTCAAAGAATACCTCAAACAATACATGAATACCCATATTGAATTCATCATTTTGATGATCTGCACCAAGCTGCATATCCCTATAGATCCCCCTTTATCTGACCCACCTTTGCATACCGAAGTTGAAACTTCCTCTCATTCCCACAATTTTCAGCCCCATCACTTTCAACATGACCTACGCCTTCTGCGGGTGGATGTGACCAAATTTGATGGCTCAGATCCCATTGGTTGGGTAACTCAAATGGAAAATTATTTCTCTTTGTACATCATTACAGATGATTTGGCCAATCTCCGATATGGTGTTCTCCATATAGATCAAGAACGTTGGCAATGGAGGCAATGGAGAAAAACTGCCCGTCAAGGGTATGTTGCTTGGACACACTTTGTGGTAGAGATTTATTAATCCTTTGACACTAACACCAACCATTTAGGTTGTTTGAAAAAGTTTAAACAATATGGAACAGTGGAAGACTTTATAGCTGCTTTTGAGCGTCTAGATTTTCTTATAGAGGGCATGTCTAATTCCTTTTTCCRAGAATGTTTTATTAGTGGCCTCAAGGATGATATTCGTGCCCATGTCCTCATGGCTCAGCCTCAAAGTTGGGTTGAGGCTACTAAAATATATAAGGAAGCACAACAGGWTGTCTCTTCTYAAAACTAGAAACCCTCCTTTATTCTCCCCACTAAACCAGTAAATCCCTCTACTCCTTATGCTCCACTAAATATCCAAACATTGACCAGGGATGAAATGGATGAACACTAACTCAAAGGCCTTTGTTATAATTGTGATGACAAATATTTTTTGGGCCACAAGTGTAAGTAAAAAAATCTTTTTATGGCCATCTTGAATGATATTTCAGAAGAGATGTTGAAACTCCCCTTATGTTTGAGTCACCTGAACCTAGTGACATAACCCATCCATCAGACCCTCCCGAAGTAGAACTGATCATTTCCCTAAATGCTCTCACTAGATTCTCTACTCCCAAAACCCTCAAGCTAATTGGTTACATCAAACATAGGAAGGTCATCCTTCTTGTTTATAGTGGAAGCACCCGTAATTGTATTCATCGCCACATTTCCCAAGAAACTCATTTCTATATCCATGCAGTCAATAATTTCCAAATCATGATTTCCAATGGAAGCTCCACGAAATATGGAGGGCGTTGTGAAAATGTGTGTCTCCAAATTGGTGACTACCACCTGAAATATTATATGTTTTCTATCGACATGGGTGGTTGTGACTTTGTGTTGGGTGCAGAGTGGCTAAGGACTTTGGGTCCCATTCTCATGGATTTTAAGGAATTAACCATGAAATTCGACCAGGAGGGCAAACAATATAAGTTCCAAGACATCATCACTAGTTCACCTAAGATCATTAGTTCCCATCGCATGGAAACACTGCTAAAAAAAGGTCATTCTAGCATTATTTCCCAACTACATGCCATACAAGCAACTGAGACACCCTCTGTGCCACAAGACCTCCAATCCATCCTCTCTAAACATAAAGTGGTCTTTTCCACTCCCCAAAGACTCCCTCCTTCCTATGGTGTTCACGATCATTCCATTCCCCTTGTACCAGGAATCCTTCCTCCCAATATTCATCCCTATAATCACCCCTTTTCCCAAAAAAATGAAATTTGAGAAAATGATTCAAGAACTACTTAATGTAGGCATTATCTGCCCTAGTACAAGCCCCTATTATTCTCTTGTGGTCATGGTCCTGAAGAAATAATGTTCTTGGAGCACGTGTTCTGACTTTCGCGCCCTCAACAAACTCACCATTAAAGACTAATTTCCCATTCTTGTCATTGATGACCTCTTAGAGGAATTGAGTGGCACCCAGTTCTTTACTAAACTTGATCTTCGTTTTGGATACCACCTGATCCATATGAAAGAGGCAGACATTCCTAAGACTACCTTTAGAACTCACGAGGGCCACTATGATTTTCAGGTTATGCCCTTTGGCTTGTCTAATGCCCCCTCCACCTTCCAAAACCTCATGAATCATGTCTTCCATCCTTTTCTCCATCCTTTTTTCTTAATTTTCTTTGATGATATCCTCATCTATAGAAAAACCTAGACAAACAATCTTGCTCATGTGTATCGATTTCTCCATATTGATGTAAGAAGGAAAACCCCCTACGAACTTCACCAAGGTTTTAAAGTGCAAGATGAGCTAACCATCGAAAGTCTCCTACTTTTAACAACTATCCAGACATTACCCCATTATCATACATAAAATACAAAGTATAGGGATTCGGTAAGCCTACCTTAAACTTCGCATCTGGTGTCGATCCCTTTGCACTTAGTTGTTTCTTGACTGTAGATCTCCTCCCAAGGCCAGCCTGTATTCACCAAAAGACAAACAAGAAACTACAAGCATCCATTATATATATGGATTAGTGGGTTAGACATCATAACAAAAAAAATGTAAGCAAATGACAAAGATTTAAGACATCATTTGGTGGGACAAAAAAAGTGTTTCATTATATTGATCTCATGAAAGTCGGTTACAATATGAGACCAACAATACTCCTCGAACTTGGTCAAAGGATCCTCTTCACCATGCACCAATTGCTTCCATGTATTCTTCTCCTCTTCAGTTCTCTCTAGGGAAATGGAAAGGGTTTGCAATGGAGGAAAAAGAGAATTCTAGTTCAAACTCACAATGTGGTTGCAAAATATTGGGGCAAAGGGGGAATACTAAAATGGGCAGAGTTTATTTTCTCTTGTGCTTCCTCTTTGGAATGGGACCCCAAAACCTTCTTTTATAGGACAAAAATATAGTAACAGTTGGGGTGACTGGCTATGGGCGATCAAATGGTTAGGTAACGATCTGAAAACCCATATCCCTTTTCAATTTTCATTTTTCACGCTTTTTGTGAGTGTACGCAGGCTGTAGTGGTGCATCAAGTGTGTGTACACAGATAGTAGTGGTGCAGGGCACATACACCTTCAAAAAAATGGTTTTTTAGAAGAGTTATTCAGTGATGTCTTGGAAAAGATAGCAAGTAACATGGCCTGATGCCAGGTATGCATGTCTGGTGAAATTTAGGATTATAATAGATTCCCTCTAATGTGTGGGGTCAAAAGAGCATGTGATGGCCAAAATGCATTACAAATATTCACCAACATACGAAGTGAGTGAGCCCAAAGACCAGAGTTCAGGAGGTGCCATCTACAAAATAATAATTTGTCTCGCCAAGGTGGGCATACCCATGCTCAGGATGAAATAAAATCATGGCTTCCAATGAAATACATTGCAGATCTATGTCATATAACTATATAAAGCGTAGCCACAAGCAATACACAATGGATCTACATCTCAAAATCAAAAGATATACATGTAGTATCCATCTTCAAGAATCTAATGATGCCTGATGGCTGGAGATGAAACCTTCAGAGCTCGAGCAACAAATTCAAGATATTCAAAACTCGGGTAGGAGTGTAATTTAGTCCCTCGGGCCCAATAAAGGGTTAAATTTATACCTGAGAATACTCTTCTAGAGAACTGAGGCTCCTAGAGTATACCTTTGTTCTAACTTTTGACCATCCGAACCGAAAAAGGGGTAAACTACCGTCGGATAGATGTGCCTTTGAATTTTAGTTTGGCAAGTGTGAATGGTAACAAGATCACTCGAAAATATTTTCATGTTTAGAGGGTCTTAAAAGGGCTTAAAAGAAGACCCATTGTTTTGGGAGTCCTGAGGGTGAAACCAAGAGTAATACAATATCATACATGTGAAGGTCCAAACTCATAATCAAGATAGGACTAAAAGGACTCTCGAGCCTAAAGTCATTAGAGATGGCATGGACACCAAATATCAACCAGGATTTACCTAGGGCATCCATGTGAAGGTAGGCTCTACCACTAAATTACGACACTTCTAGAGTAGGAGTGAGGGTTTTGTGTCACAATTCGATGGGATCAATCCTATGGCAAAGATAAAAAGACAACAAGGTGCAACAAGTGGAGGTGGAATCCTAACTTAAATGCACAAAGTTGGAAAAAAAAAKACTTTTCACCAAAGGACCTTAAAAGTTCCCCAAATCTCAAAAAWTTCACCAAACCAAAAGTAAAATGCATCGTAACATCCCAAAAGAAACTCGAGAACCACTCTAAATGATTTTCRGGCTAGAAAAACCGAGAAAAGGTTCCAAAAAATGACAAAAAGGGGCCCAAAAGTCTATAAATAGAAGCTAGCAGCTCATTATCATCATTGTMAATTGAGAATGGACAAAAAAGTCAAAAACACCCCTTTTCCAAAAGAGTTGATTCTAGGAGCTTCAGTGGACGAAATGAACTTCCGCTTGGACCAAGTAAGTACAAACTAGCCCCTCCTACATTTCCATTCTTCCTTTTTTCATTTCCATTTTTTTGGGGGGGGCATGTTGACCTTTAAAAAGGTCGTCCCTACATGTACGCGGGTTTTCTTTGGACAACCCACATATGCCCACATGCAGAGAATGATCTGCGCGTGTGCATGCACAACTGTGTCCAATACCGCTCGTGTACACCCTATAATATGTGGGAAAACATTAAAAGAAAGAGTTAACTCCCCATGAAATTTTCATTTTGTAGGATGTATGTCCATTGGAGAGAGAGGGAGCATGAAGACATTAATTTTTTGGTCTCACAAGACCCTGCTGCTATTGTTGTACTAGCACAATGTGGGTTGTTGAAATTCTTCCAGTGTTTGTTTATGAGGGCACAACCTAGGTTGCTCAATGCTTTGATATATTACTGGTGTTATCACTCCAAGAAATCACTCACTCACTGTATAAGGGTGTAAGATTGGTAAATTAAAATATCAATAATATGGAAGAAAAAAAGATCAAATCACATGGCATTATAAATCCACCTCCATTTAGAAATACATAATTCACTTGAAAGACCAAGGCTTTCAACTAAGTTGCTCAGAAAATTTAAATCAAATTGTGGAAAGATGGAGAAAACCCATTATACCAGTAGACATACTTATACAACATCACATGTGAATGGCTAGTAATGATATGTAATATACTCTTCACACCAGCAAAAACATATATAAGCTTACATAAACATATGACCGAATATAACAAATAAATACTTGCAACTTAAGTTTATGAATGCACCAATAGGATGATAGCTATCTGGGATTGAGACAAACATCAGAAGAAAAGTATGAAGTTAGATATACCAATGAAGAGATGGAATGAAAACCTTCTGTAATTGAGTATACACAGACTTGGAAAGAAAGGAAATGAAAGATGAACATACAAAGTGAAAGAAGCTCAATGTCAAGATATACTCATGATTATTTCCAAAGGATAAAAATACAAGTCTTCAAGGAAATGAAACACAGTCCTTAGAATGTTTCCTCCACCCTGCCTCTTGAATCTATGAGCTTAAATAATCTTTAGAAATTATTTTCAAGATCCTCAAAAGATGGATCTGATAACCTCTTTTCTTATCTCAAATTCAAAATTGTGAGGTGGCTGGAAAAGATAGAAATTTATGGAAACATGTTTCTCCAAGATTCACCTATATCCTCCAAATAACAATAGATCTTGGGAAAATGAGAGAGTTTATTGAATATAATCCCTTTATTATGAAATACCTCCTTCAGTTTCTAAAAATATTCTTCCAACTCATCAGAATCTGTCTTTAAAGACAGTGACTAAAATAGGAAAAACAAAGTATCTAATTTCTTGAAATATGGTGCTCAAAGATTGACCTATATTTCATAAATCACAATATATATTGGAAAAATGAGAGATTTTATTTAATATATGCCCATTTTGATGAAATACCTCCTCTATTTTTGAAAAATACTCTTCTAGCTAATCAGAATCTGTCTCCCAAGAAGGTGACTAAAACAGGAAAATCCAGATTTCCAAATCTAGTCATATTCCTACATTTTAGGATTTGATCTCTAGAATATTTTTATTGATCAAATGAAATGCCACATACATTCATGTATGATATTTGATAATATATATGATTATTCATCATCATTTTCTCCTTAATAAACTCAACCAAATCGAATTTGACCTTTTGACCAAAATAATACATTTTGGAAAATTTCTGAAAAACGATGCCTCATCTTGTGGGGAACTTTTGACTACCTTACCGAGATCTAAATGAAAATATGAAAGTACCATTGGAAATATTAGTATGTCAAGTTGTTAATTGACTATTTGAGTGTGTAAAACAGACACTCCATGGCTCAGAAAATTGATTTTTCCCAAGGCAATTTATCAGCTAAAAAACCTACACTTTCACAGGCTCACTTCGCTGTGAAAACAATCATTTAGCCGGTGAAAAGGGAGACTTTCACCAACTTACTACATTGTGAAAAATTCACTTATCTGGTGAAAGCTAAAATTTGTTTTTTGGCATATTTTGAGATGCCACATAATTTTTTCATTGGAAAATAAGATTTAAAGCCAATCTTATATACTTTAAAACTTGAAGATTTATAAATAAATATTTACCTTATTATCGTCTTATGATATGATATCAAAATAAATTGCAAGGCATTTTTTATTGCAAACATCTGAATTCAACTGGGATGGATACCTTCCTGGAAGTTTTTCAAGAACCACAGATATAATGCCTTTCCTGGAAAATAAAAATCTGAACAAAATGTCTAGTGTTGCATTGGGCATGGAGTCAGTATTCGATTGGGCATGGAATCAACTATCTCACATATTTCTGAAATTTTCCCATAGCCTGTGTGGATGACCTTTGCACATGCTTCAGACTACCTTTCTTCATAAAAAGTATCTTCTACTTTTGTTGCAAAATGAAATAAAATAAATACTCGGGAAGTGAGCTTATTTCCTATTCTACTCTATCATAACCATCTCTACAATTTGGTTAGGTAAAGGTTGATTTCCATAACAACCATCCAAGCAATTTTAATACAAAAATGTCCTCATCATTCTTACTGATTAAAAACTGATTTTTGAAATGCAACAGCAATGAATAAAACTCTTTCACAAAACCAAATTCAACAGGAAATATGTGGAAACTTACGAAATCTGAAACTTTCAAGTTTTCTTAAATGTAAGATTCTATGAAATCTGCTACTGGATCTTTGAAACTGATGTCAAGAATCTGTTGGTCTTCAGGAAAAAAATTATCCTCAATGACTGCTTCTATGCCATAAGTTTGGACTTTCTTGTTCTTTTGTGATTACCTCATAATCATCAAACACTATAACTTTTTCTTCATAATAATGTTCAAAAGATGATGATAGAGTAGTGTGATTGACAGAGATCATGATCAACTCTAAAAATGTAGTTTTCTATACCATCATAAGTTATCATAGATTCAACATGCTTTGTAAACTGATCATAAATTTCATATGAATACTTATCTCTAGAATACTCTACCCAAGTTGAATAATTTGATTTACAATCTGAAACAATTTCAATTGGTTGTTGTTGTTTTGGAATTGCCTCATAGTTATAATCTCTATGTTCTTGTATATATTCTCCTCTGTCATGTTCTTGTTGTTGTTCCAAAATTGTTTTGGATCCATTATATTCAAGTTTAAATTATGAAACACACTAACCTTTTGCTGGTTCAAGTACATGCTGATTTTCAAAATCATACTGCTTTCAGATCCTCCTAGAAGCATAAATGTTTTCATCCACTTCTAGAGCATCTTCAAACAATCTGCTCAAAGATGAAGAATTTATTTCTAACAATAGAAGGGTAAGTTGTGAATGAATACCTTTAACATAGTATATCATGGCAGTTTTTTCTGTTGGTCGGATCTCCAAAGGCATACCATAGTATATGCTGCAAAATCTTCGATTGAAGACAAGTAAAGTTTCATTATGTTCTTTCTTCAAAGCATAGAAATCAGCAAGGTAAGAATCTTTTGATTTATGTTCACCCCAATACTTCATAAAAACATCATAGAATTCTATCCAAGAGACAATGGAGTCAGCTCTTAAACCCTTAAACCAAAGAGCAGCATCTCTGATCAAAGACTTTGAAAAATATCTCTTGATCACATCTTCATGAACAATCTGAAAATGATCAACAAAATCCAAAAAGGATTCCATGTGTCTCTCAGTTGAAGCTTGATTCTCTCCAGAAAACCAAGGAAGGTATTCATAATAGTCAAGAGGATAAGGGTGAAGGTGAGAGGGAAACTTTAATGGCTTAAACATCTTCATCCTGATTTTGATTTGAAAGGTCGTGGGTTGATCATGAGGAATAACAATTTGTTGACAAGGTTCAAAGGTTATGGCAACAAGTGTTGATCTCTGTATAGGTTTTGAATCAGTTTCAATTTCTTCAAGATCACATGGCTGATTAGATTGTAAAGGAATTGAAATACAATGATCATTTATATGGACAGGTTGAGGTAATAAGATTGATTCAACATCTACTATGTAATCAGGTTGCAAATATCCTTCTAAAGATGGATATATATAAGAGGAATGATGATTTTCTGAATATAAAAAATAGAAAATAATTCTCTTGACATGCAAAGGAAAAAGCATGAAGGAGTTAATAAAGAAAAGTAACAATTCATGAAGAAGACTTATGAATTGATACCTTGATTTAGGATTCAACCTCTTCACCTTCTATGAACCAGATCCTCCCTAGTGGAGCCTTTAATGTGGAATCTTTAGGAAAATGATTACAATCAAATTTTATGTTTGTCTCTTGTTTTCCATCAAGAATCAGATCTATGTCGTTCTCCCAGGGAAACTCTACTTTCACTTTCGTTCCCCAACAATGGCGCCATTTTGTTATCACTCCAAGAAATCACTCCCTGACTATAGAAGAGTGTAAGATTGGTAACTTAAAATATCAATAATATGGAAGAAAAAAGGATCAAATCGGATGACATTATAAATCCACCTCCCCTTTAGAAATATATAATTCACTTGAAAGACCAAGGCTTTCAACTAAGCTGCTCAAAAGATTTAAATCAAATTGTGGAAAGATGGAGAAAACTCATTATACTAGTAGACATACTTATACAACATCACATGTGAATGGCTAGTAATGATATGTAAGATACTCTTCACACCAGCAAAAACATATGTAATCTTACATAAGCATATGACCGGATATAACAAATAAATACTTGCAACTTAAGTTTATGAATGCACCAATAGGATGAAAACTATCTAGCATTGAGACAAACATCAGAAGCAAAGTATGAAGTCAGATATACCAACGAAAAGATAGAATTACAACCTTATGTCATTGAGTATACATAGACTTGGAAAGAAACGAAATGAAAGATGAACATACAAAGTGAAAGAAGCTCGATGTCAAGATATACTCATGATTATTTCCAAAGAATAAAAATACAAGTCTTCAAGGAAATGAAGCACATTCCTCAAACTGTTTCCTCTGCCCTGCCTCTTGAAACTATGATCTTAAATAATCTTTCCAAAATATTTTCAATATCCTCAAAAGATGGATCTGATAACCTCTTTTCTTATCTCAAATTCAAAATTGTGAGGTGGCTGGAAAAGATAGAAATTTATGGAAAAATGTTGCTCCAAGATTCAACTATATCCTCCAAATAAAAATAGATATTGGGAAACCGAGAGAGGTTATTGAATACAAGTTCATTATTATGGAATGTATCCTTCAATTTCTTAAAATATTTTCCCAACTCATCAAAACCTGTCTTAAAGACAATGACTAAAACATGAAAAACATAGTATTTAATTTCTAGAAATATGGTGCTCGAAGATTGACCTATATTTAACAAATAAAAATATATATTGGAAAAATGAGAGAGGTTATTTAATATCATCCCATTATTATGAAATACCTCGTCTGGTTTCGAAAAATACTCTTCTAGCTGATCAGAATCTGTCTCCCAAAAAGGTGACTAAAACAGGAAAATCTAGATTTCCAAATCTAGTCATATTCCTACATTTTAGGATTTGATCTCTAGAATATTTTTATTGATCAAATAAAGTGCCACCTGCACTCATGGATGATATTTTATAATATATATGATTATTCATCGATATCATATTCTCCTTAATAAACTCAACCAAGTCAAATTTGACCTTTTGACCAAAATAATACATTTTGGAAAATTTCTGAAAATGATGCCTCATCTTGTGGGGAACTTTTGACTACCTTACAGAGCTATAAATGAAGATATAAAAGGACCATTGGAAATATTAGTATGTATAGTTGTCAATCAACTATTTGAGCGTGTAAAATGAACTCTCCACGACTTAGAAAATTGATTTTTCCCAAGGCAGTTTATCAGCTAAAAAACCTGCACTTTCACCGGCTCACTTCACTGTGAAAACAATCATTTAGCTGGTGAAAAGGGAGACTTTCAACGACTTACTACACTGTGAAAAATTCATTTATCCGGTGAAAGTTAAAATTTTCTTTTTGGCATATTTAGAGATGCCACATCATTTTTTCATTGGAAAATAAGATTTAAAGCCAGTCTTATATACTTTAAAACTTAAATATTTAAAAATAAATATTTACCTTATTATCGTCTTATGATATGATATCAAAATAAATTGCAAGGCATTTTTTATCGCTAACAACTGGCATCCTGATGTTGAGGCATTTATGCTTGAGGGGAATTTTTTGACTCCAACAACTGAATATATTTACTTCCTGAATCGTCTCTCGAGGAGAGGGGATCCAGTCAACTTGCATACCTTTCCCCCCGGGCCTCACAACATTGAGGAGTTGATTGGAATCCATTGTGAGGCTGGTACTGAGAAAGTGGGTTCTCAGGTGTTGATAAATAATATCAACAATCTATCATTGAAAATGATAGTGTGACTCATTGGGCGGATCATTGGATCCATGGAATTACATCGGGCCTCACGGGTGCACATGCATTGTGCGGTGCAGTGCTTAAATGCACTGATTTTCGACTAGAGTACAACCGTGTTAGATTGCATGAAGAGATAGCTAACAGAGTGTCGAATACAAGAGAAAAAAAAATTTAGGTTCGAGACTGTTTTGTGTTCCTTTTTCTTCAAGACGGTACCCGGTATTAGTTTGTGATAGATGATACGAGGGCACATGGCCTCTCTCCCAGCATTATGCAGATGGGCAGTGTTGATGGCGTGACAGGGGGGAGGGAGGACTATTGAGGCCTTCAACGATGCTTTCTTTGACTGGTGGTCTCAGCATATTTAGTCTATAGAGGACTACCCCTCTGTCAAGATCAACTTTTCTAGAGATACTGACATGCCTATACCTCCTAGAGCGGAGTGAGGAGAGATGGGTAAGTTTGTTTTTCATAGTTATTTAATTTTTTATTTATTTTTATATATATCATTTTTTTTTGTATACCAGAGTATCTGACACTTATGTATCTATTATGTATAGATGTGGGACCATTGCGTCCAATAGAAATCTCAAGGACTAGATAGTGTACTCAACCAGAGGCAGGACCAGTCACAGCCATCGAACCAGCAGCAGCAGTAGGGGGGCCTCCAGCCAGAGAGACAAATAGAGTATTGATATGGGTGGAGTGGAACCTCACCGTGATCACTCGCGCAGTCCCTATAGCAGAGATCGAGGATCTTCCACCAGTGATGAAACCTTACATAGTTGGGGTACCACAGACCTGGGTCTAGCTCTTTCGGCATTTGGACAACATCGTTGTTCATTATGGCAGGGCCAACAAGCCTCGCCCTTAGCTAGGATACACTACTCACATTCCAAGGGAACCTTTTGAATATTTTTGAGGGCATAAGCCCCATGACTCTTACTAGACATATTTTTGAGGCGCTTACGCCCACCCATGTACTCTGATATTTTCGATATATATATATATATATATATATATATATATATATGTACATCCTTTTATGTCTCATGGATTACATTTATTTACAAATGTATTTACATGTGCGTGTGTGTGTTTTTTTTTCTTACATGTGTGCAATATGCCAATCTAATACATCACTAGCTAGAGTATCTGTGATTTGATTCAATCTCCTAAAAACATGGATATACATAATGTAATCAAAGCTTCATTCTAAGATACATACCCTAAGGAATCATCGGTGTAGAGTAGGATCGTAATCACGGTAAACCCCATTTAACTGGGACACAACCAACTGAGCGTCTTATTAGACCTAGAGGTGAGAGATACCATGTGACAAAGCATCACGAAGAAACTCTAAGAATGTGTTGTATTCAGAGGCAATGTTTGTGGTGTCACCTAAATAGATACCTCCTGAAGATAGCAACTAGCCCTAAGGTGTGAAAATCACCCAAGCTGCAGAAGCAAGCCTCAGAGTGTGCCAGCTAGCACCATCCGCAAACCCAACGAACACCTCAGATTCACTTGACATCTGCCATAGTGAAAAAGATGACATAAAAAATGACACGTCCATAAAACCAAAAAGACAAAAACTAAAAATAAAATGTATAAGAACTATACATATTTACAAGAAGTCACCCAAGGCGACCCACCTATGAGTAATACTTCTTGAGGTAGAGCCCATTTATAGGCTCCGCCAAAGGATTTTCCTCAAAGTCCACCAGATGATAAGCGCCCTTATTTAGAACCTCCTTCACGATGAAAGGTCTAAACCACATGGGTTTGAACTTGCCTGCCCCAAAGGGATCCTTATCTTGGTCATAGACTAGGACAAGTTCGCCTTCAGAGAAAATACAAGGATGAACAGACCGATCATACTGACACTTGAATTTTTGTTTGTGAGCCTTATTGGCCAAGGCTGCATCCCGACACTGCTCATTGAGCTTCTCAAGATATAATAAATTCTCTTCAAGCACTGAAGTTTCTGGAAATAATTGTACTGCCAATTTTAGAGAGGGGATCTAGCACTCTATAGGTAAGACTACTTCCACCCCGTAAATGAGTTGAAAAGGTGAGAAATAGGTTGCAGTCTTAACAGACGTTCGGTAGGCCCATAATGTCGAGTACAACATCAAATGCCAATTTGACTTGGATGAATTGATCTTTCATTGTAGAATAGTCTTAAGGAACTTATTCATAGCTTCCACTTGACCATTTGCTTGTGGGTAGTAGGGTGATGAATGTTCTTTCCTCAACCCAAGATTTTACATTAACTCAGACATCATTTTATTCTGAAAGTGATTGCCATGGTCAGTGACAATCTCTCTCGGGATGTCGAACCTTGCTATTATTTTCTTAAACAAAAAGAGAGTTGTTGTCTCTCCATCATCTTTAAATGTTGGCATAGCCTCAACCCACTTCATGAAGTAGTCTACTGCTATGATGATATAACGGTGCCCCCTTGCTGAAGGGGGGTTGCATGTGGCGTAATTAATCCCCTACTTGGCGAAGGGACCAGCTGTGATGATGGGAAACATGAGGGTGGGGTGTGCCCTCATCTTCCAAGAGAATATTTGACACGGGTGGCACTTCTTGACCTATTCAACACAATCTTTGATTAATGTCGGCCAAAAGTAACCAGCTCGTAGAATCTTTTGGGTTGTTTCCAACCTAGACAAATGACCACCACATGCTCCGGTGTGGCAATCGTTAAGCACTATTTTTGCTTCTTCATGAGTGAGACACCGACGAAGGATGCAATCCACACCTCGACGATACAGAGTGTCCTTGAGTATGAGATAGTTTTTGGCCTAATGGCATATACAACAACGCTCATCACGAGAAGCATAGGTGGGGCACTTCAAAGTCTGGAGATAGACTAGTATATCTCCATACCAAGGGTCTGAAGATGCGATCAAAAACATATCTCCTTTAATAGGCGACTCCTCGGGTATTACATCACTTGATTCAACTGGAAGTTCTAAAATGAGTTCCGCAAAGACCAACGACTTTTTGGATTTCGCCAAAACAAAATCCAAGTCAAATTCTTGGAGGATAACTATCCATCTACTGATACTTCTGCCGATTACACGTCGTGTCAACATGTATTGAAATGGATTCACAATGGCAATGCCGGTGGTCTTGCGAAATAATATGTAATGACAGAACCATTGGACAACATGAAGTGCTGCCAAAGCTAGTTTTTCAACGTGGGAATAATTGAGTTCTAGTCCAAACAGGCCTTGACTCAGGTAATAAATCATGTATTTTGAGAGAAAATCATCCTCATGAACCAAGACCATACCGATGGCCGACTTTGCAGCGGCTAAGTACAATAAGAAATATTTATTATAATTGGGTGGTCGAAGCAGAGGGGCAGACATGAGGGCACGTTTCAACGATGTGAAAGAGCAGTGAGTGGCTTCATCCCAATGAAAAGGAATGTCCTTCTTTAGTAAATGCATGAAACCCTTTTTGATCTTGGCACATTTTTTGATGAAATGCCGTAAAAATTTCACTTTTCTCTGTAAACTCTGAAGATGAGGGACCATGCACAGGGGAGGCAACTGAACTATCACCTCAACTTTTATAGGACCAAACATGATCCATGTTGTTGAAACCATGCAACCTAGCAGATGACCTGATGTTATGCAAAAACTACATTTGTTTGGATTCAAGAGAATCTGGTAGTAGCGACATCGCTCAAAGATGAGATGGAGGTGTGTGGGATTATCATCTCTCTTACAAGATCATGATGTTAAATCATCAAGATAAGCCTCGACTATGTGTTTGAGATCTTGGAAAGAAAAATACATGGCCCGCTGAAAAGTAGCTCCAACATTTTTCAGACCAAAAGGCATCTTTCGAAAAGCGAATGTACCCCACAGACAAATGAAAGAAGTTTTGTGTCGGTCTTTGGGCTTGATATGTATCTGATTGTATCCCGAAAAACCATCCATGAAATAAAAGGCCTCGCAACCTACACATTCATCGACTATATAGTAAAAGATGGCATGGGGAAATTATCCTTTGGACAAGCCTTGTTCAAATCAAGGAAGTCTGTACATACGTGAATCATACCCTATTTTTTGTTGACTGGCACGGGATTTGACACCCATTGAGTCAATTGGACGAGGTATATAAAACCAACCTTAAGCAGTTTCTCCACTTTTGCCTTAATAGATGATTCTTTCTTATGATTAACTGGACAAATCTTATGTCGGACCAACTTAGCATCAATATATGTTGTGATTTCATGTTCAATGATTCTTGGATCTATGCCTGCCATTTTCCAAAAATGTCTCAAAATTCTTTAAATAAATCCTTATAGATTTGAATCTCCTTGGGAGAGCAGTCCTCTCCGATGAAGACATTCTCCACGATGCCAAGAGTTCCAGATATGTCAATAGGTATCATTTTAGCAATGTTTTATATATTTCCTTCAGCATAAATAGTGTGCATAGCCAAAGAATTGATAGGACAAGCCCTATCTCTAGTCATAGTCAGAGTGAAATCACCTACTTCAATTCTTCTTAACTCTGGGAGGAAATAAGATCTGTGATGGAGATCATCCCAGGGTCTGTCCGGACTAGTAATTTCCTCAATAGTCACCTCTTATGAGGGAAATACTAAGTATAAAGAATCAGTATTGATGAGGGAACCTTGAGCCCAAATAGGATCCATAACCGGATACAACTCCTGTGTGGGAGTCGGATCGGTATTGGCAGAAGCTTGATGGACTATATAGTACACAATTTCTTCCATGGACAAAGGCATGGCCATGCCATGGTGCCCTATCCCTTACATCGTGGCTAATGGGGAAGGAAGAGTCCACGGATCGTTAGAGTAAGTCATGCGAAACAAAAATATTTGAAAGATTTCATCCCTAGGCTATTCGAGGACTATCGATATGTACTTGACATTGCCGGTCAGAGGTGGGTAATCGAAAGTAACCATCAAAGGTGGGCACAAACAAACCCCTATGTTGACAATGTTGGGCTGAGGGTTATCAATCATTGGGACAGTGGATACCCCCGATGAAGGGTCAGGACGGGATAAGGATAACTGATCAATGGACACGATCTGGCCCTCATGTGGAAACAAAAAGATCGAAAAAATTGTCGCAACCACTTCTTGCATAGCATAGATCCAACTCCTTCCTAATAAGATATTGTAGACGAGAGATGCATCGACCACTTCCACCTCGATGCACATGGTCTTCCCCCCTAACTGGATGGGGAAAGAGGGGATGATTCGATGTGGTCAGAATGAATGACCATCGAAAGTTGTAAGAAGAGTAGGTGACGGAGAAAAAATAGGTTGGCAAATGGCCTTCCAACACGCCAAAGACATCACACGTGTTGAGGCACCCTCATCAACCACCTTATGAAAAATGTTTCGGGTAAAAGTTTTCGTGGTGTAATCTACTACAATCTGAAATTCCATGTGGTAAGGGAGATGAGGTTTTAAGTCGTTCTTATCAAGCATGATCATTCCCAGATTACAAGTGTCAGCAAATCCTAAGGTAGTTAACAAATCCTTTCTCTGAGAAGGGAATCTCTAGAGGACCTCCAAAGTGGACATTGCAGAAGGGGTTTGAGACAAAACCTCCTCCACAGAGTAGTGTTGGCCCTTGACCAAGTTTTGAAGTTACTTGGTTATATTTGACCATTTTTGGGACTTCGACATCCTGTCGAAGATGAAGCACCATATGAAGCAGAGATCAAGGGATCTCGGCCCACTTTTGGGTCCATTTTTGGGTTTTTGGAATATGTAATGGGAAAGGGATGTCGGCCCATGGGTTTACCCATGCTTAGGCCCATTTTGTATGTATAAATAGACATATAGGAATCTAGTAGAGAGGGGAGGGATTGTATTGTATCTATGTGATATAGGCTATGTACCAAGAAGGGATCTATATGATAGAGAGCTTTGTGCATTTTGTATAGACTTGCAGAGCTTAGTGCAAGTCCCTGTGTGAAGATATAGAAGGATTTTTGTTGAAATACAAGGAAGAAGGATCTGGAAGGCTGCACAGATCTTATATCCTATGCAAAGTAAGGGTTCCTACAGCTTTGTACTTTTAACCGATTGGTCGATGATAATATAGAAGAAGAGTCAGTGGATGTAGCCCCAGGGTGGGGGTGAACCACGTAAATCTATGTGTTATGATTTGTGCCTTGACTTGTTGTGCTTATCTATGATTTTTCTAAGTGATTTGGTATATTTAGATGGATATATTTATGCTTTGTGCTTATTAGATAGGTATACATAGTAGATCTAATATGTATGAAGATACTTAGTACTGAACTACTGGATCTGACCCATTTACTGTTGCTAAGTTCTAAGCTACCTTATATATAAGTGACTACTATGATGATCTGTGCTATCTGCGAAGTATAATAAGGAATGAATATTGATGGATACTCGATGCTAAGTGCTCTATAAGCGATATAATCACAGATCTGTGTCCCAGCTAAGGCTGTAGACATTTCATTCTTGCAACCACCCCTACCTCTACCTTGGGTGAGACTTCATCTGCTTCGCAGGTGTTGCTCAAAAGGCTGGTATTTAGGGATTTGTTAGTGCACTCTTGTAGGGTTGAACCCTGGGTCTGCCCCTATGCCAACAAATGGTTCTGTTGTTGGGACCTGAAACTATGATTGTTGGGAACTAAGGAAGAAGAAGCTTTATGCAAAGATTCATCCTAAAACTATGGGAGATTTGTGCGTGGATCTGTACCCTAGTGCACAATAATCCACTTGATTTGAAAATCTCTATGCTAAAGAAAGGAAGGACAGATCTGAAGAATAGAAGCAAGATCTAAACACTTTGTTCTCTAAGAAAGGTAAAAGTGGAAGTTTCTGAAGAAGAGAGGTCAGATCTRTAGAAAAGAAGTAAGATCTATAAACTCTGTGCTCTAATAAAGGTAATAATAGTTAAAAGGTCTTAGATTTGAAAGCTTTATGCTCTATAGAAGTAAAATAAGTGAATTTTTTTGTTTCTAGAGTGTGGATCTAGGTATGTTTGATAGATTATGTCTTGGCTTGAAAACTAGGGCTTTGATAGATGAAAGAAAGCTTGATATGAATAGATCTGATAAGAATAGTGATAGATATGTTATACCTATGCATAGAAAGAATGTTTGGACTAACAAATGGATGCAGGATCCTAGAAAGAATTTTTTGCAAACTAGTTACCATGATCCTAGTGCGCAGTATAGAAGAAGTTGGGAAGGAAGAGAGGATTAACCTTATGTTATAGTTTCATAAGACCAGGACATCTAGCTAAGAAATTCCC
>JASDQU010371605.1:34769-56398 GCA_032191745.1 Picea mariana
ATCCATTTCACCAGATGAAGGGGGTGATGGTGAAGAGATCGAAGGTGAAGAAATTGAATAACAGAAAGGAAAAGTACCACCACCTAGGGATGAAGAGGACTCATCCAAGAAAAGAAATTTTTTGCCTCCGAAACCTTCCTCCTAGAAGAAACCTAGAAACCCTGTAACCAAGATGTGGACTACCCTCACATTGGATGATTTTAATTTCATCATCGTAGCTATGAACAATGCTTCAAAGTAAGTATTAGAGAAGAAGGAGGCAAAGCAAGAGTAGATGTATAATCACATTGAGATTGAACTCCAAGGAGTATAGCATGCACTCCAGTCTAGCTGTGGAGTTTCCACTATACCTCTGACAACAGGAACAGTAGAACTAGGATATGAGCCAACACAATTGCACCAGATCATTGATAAATTTGAAGCTTACCTTCGACAAGCTCAGGAAGAGACAACGCAAGCCATCCAGGCTTTGACGTAGGTACATGGATTACTTTTCGAGCAGTGCAGTGCTATCAAATGAGAAAAACTTTATCTTCAAGCATAGTGGGACAACAAGAAAGCAGAGCTACAGCAGAGCAAGGAGCAGTTGATCGCAGAGAAACTAGAAGTAAAGGAACTGGTCAGTAGAGCACTTCGCTCTGTGACTGTCATAGAAGTGAAAGATGAAGAATAAATTCTGCAGCAAGTGGCATAGCTCGAAGAAGTGATCCAACAACTTCAGCAGTGCATCGCAGACCTAGAACTTCGTACTATCCTCGAGACCCCTCAAGAAATTAGAGACCTTAGAGAGGAAACTTCTCGCAGCGCAGCTAGCAGAATGAAAGCCCTTGCCTTGGAGTGAAAGAAGCTAAGCTCTAGGAGTGCTCAGACATATGAAAACCTCCCAGAGAATCCAAATTTACAAGCATTGGAGTCGCAGCTCCAAGAAGCGAAGTAACATGCAAATATATTACAGGCGCAGCTAAAGGCCTTGTCACCAGTTGAGAGAATGAAGAGGTTTCCAGAGCAACACATGTCCCAGCAATAGATCCACATGATCGAGACCAAAGTGATGGAAGTATGTCAACAACTTCAACCAATGCAAGAGAAGGCATGCCAACTGTTCACTAAAGTTGAAAGCCAAGGAGTAAAACTTGAACAAGTTGTGAGTGTAGCAGAATAGTGCCTAGAAGGATCAGTCAATGATGCACTCATTCATATGTTCATTGAGAAAGAAGCAGTAGCATTACAGCAGGTTGAAATAGCTTGAGCCAAGATCGAGGCATTCAAGGCAGAATTTCTTAGACTAGAGTGACTTGGGACGAGTCACAAGTGAGTGTTGGGGGCCTGTTGGCCCTTGACCAAGTTTTGAAGTTACTTGGTCATATTTGACCATTTTTGGGACTTAGACAACCTATCGAAGATGGAGTGCCAGATGAAGCAGAGATCAAGGGATCTCGGCCCACTTTCGGGTCCCTTTTTAGGTTTTGGGAATATGTAATGGGAAAGGTATGTCGGCCCATGGGTTTACCCATGCTTAGGCCCATTTTTTATGGATAAATAGACATATAGGAATCTAGTAGAGAGGGGAGGGATTGTATTGTATCTATGTAACATAGGCTAAGTCCCAAGAAGGGATTTGTGTGATCGAGATCTTTGTGCATTCTATATAGACTTGCAAAGCTTAGTGCAAGTTCCTATGTGAAGATATAGAAGGATTTCTGTTTCCACCTCTCCTCTCTCTCACTGGTCAAACCCAAGGGCTGGGAGAAAGAAATCGAAGCTGGGTGAACCTATGATGCTACAACCCATGGTGGCTAGATGTGAGGCTTGACAGAGCTAATTAAACCGAGGCTGGTCGACGAACCTGTGGATGCTAGAACCTGTGGTGGCTAGATGTTAGGCTTGATGGAACTAACACGAGGCTGGTCAAACCCATGTGGCTAGAACGTGTGTCGAGAATGTGTGCCAAGAACCTGTGGATAGACCCACCCATTATGATAGAATGTGACGCTAGGCAGACAACACCACCCGATGCTGCTTCGCTCGACAAGAACACCGATGATGCTGCTTCGCTCGACTAAATCGAAATGATACTCGATACCTTCCGACCTAACTTCATCGACTAGAGACCTGGTCTTCATCGACCTGATTGAGACCTCGATTGATGCCGCCCGGATGGATCTCTCTTACCTGGAGCTATCTACCTGGATCTAGAGGGCTGCACAGATCTTATGTCCTGTGCGAAGTATGGTTTCCTATGGCTTTTTTCTTGTAACCAATTGGTTGATGATAATATAGAAGAAGAGTTAGTGGATGTAGCCCCAGGGTGGGGGTGAACCATCCAAATATGTGTGTTATTCTTTGTGCCTTGACTTGTTGTGCTTATCTCTGCTTTTKCTAAGTGATTTGATATATTTAGATGGATATATTTATGTTTTATGMTTATTAGATAGGTATACCTAGTAGATCTGATATGTATGAAGATACTTAATGCTGAACTACTAGATCTGACCTGTTTACTGTTGCTAAGTGCTAAGCTACCTTAGATCTAAGTGAATACTGTGATGCTCTGTGTTATATGYGAAGTATAATAAGGACTGACTATTGATGGATAATCGATGYTAAGTTCTCTATAAGCGATATAATCATAGATCTATGTCCCAGCTAAGGTTGCAGACATTTGAGTACTACAACCACCCCTGCCTCTACCTTGGGTGATACTTCATATGCTTCGCAAGTGTTGCCGAAAGGGCTAGTAGTTAGGGCTTTGTTGGTGTGCTCTTGTAGCGTTGAACCCTGGGTCTGCCCCTGTGCCAACAAGTATTTCTAGGTGGCCCTTGCATTTGGATTGTGGGAAGATTTCTTGAACGCACCTTTTGGGATGCATGTCATTTCTTTTCCTAACATCTTCTCAATCTGAAGAGGAAGAGATGATTTTTTGACTTCTTTACTCTTCTCAGAGTTTTTTGGCATTCCGTAGTCATGTATCCTAGTTTCTATATCAACGCTACCTTTCATCATGTACACATTCATGGACGAAGCATTATTCAAAGACAGACGGGGTCCCTGACTGCCCCCTTCCACGCTTGAAGAGGCTTGAGTTAAATTTTGCCCATGTGGAAATGGGTTTGTTGACATGGTAGGTTGTTGTTGTGCCAATAAATTTTGGGCCTCTGCAAGCCAAGGGCACTGGTGAGTCGGATGGTCTTCTGTGCAAAGATTACATAGATACTTCGACTTMTTTTCTTTTTTTTTCTCCTGCCATAATTATTGGTAGGTTTCTTATCCCCCTTTCCCTTCTTTCATTGTTTCTTCTTTCCGTCAGGCTACTAGGTGGCCTTCGGGTTCGTTGATTGCACACTATGTACATCCGACGTTTGAGTAGGGGGAACAACCTAACCTATGGTATAGTTGACCGTTTTTTGTTGTATCGACAATTGTTGTAATTGTTTTGACAACTGATCAGTGGGCTTCATTTGCATTGAACCAACAATACCATCGGCATGTGGTCCAGACCTCTGTCTAGTCTTGTCAAGTATCGACCATGGTGCATCTAGAAAAACTTTGTAAAGTAAACCAGACTGAGAGTAAATAAAATCTGGTTGTTGGGCTCTCATTATTGCATCTTCCTCTGAAAATACCCTCGACGTTGCTACGTCTTTAGACAACTGAGGTACCAAATAATTAAGGAACCACTCAAGTAGGAATGCTGGTGGGACAGACATTTTTATCAAACTCTTCGGGCATCTCCATTCTTGGATGTGATTAGAGATATGGTCCGCCTTTTTTTTCTCAAAATTGGCCAACAATTCAGTGTCGGCGTCGTATCTCATAGGTAATTGAAAATGGTTTAAGAAATCCATTGCAAATTGGCCAAAGGTAGAGTATCTTGAGAGGTCAATCTTGATGTACCATTTCGCAGTACTCCTGATGAGAGTGTTGAAACAAATGCAACTAGATGGAGTCGTCTCTCAATGAGTTGGAAAAGCACCATAAATGGAAGGTAGTCACATGATCGCTTGGATCTTCATTGGGCTTAGCTTCAAACTTTGGAATGTTTGAGGGAAACTTGGTTGGCATGGGAGGCCAATGCGGATCATGACAGATGGGGTCGTTTAATAACCTTGTCAAGTCTAGCAAGTGCAAAGCTGCCAGAAATGGTAGTTTGGGTTGTTGATGATAACCAGGGAAAAAGGAGCCTAGATTTTAGCTGACACTAGGTTGCCAGGAAAAGTTAGGTTGTTGGCCAGGGTTATGGTAATAACCATGGTCATGACCAGCGTATGGATTATGCACTTGTTGATACGTCATCAGCTGACTCCCATAATATGACGTAAAGGGTTGGTCTTGCGTTGCATTCCCAAGATTTTGGGAAGGGTTTCCCCCTTGCAATCTGACAGGCATAGATCCTAAGCCTTTCTCAGGGTTCCATTGGCTATGGAAAGGGTTTCCCCCAGTTGGCATCCCTGACAAGGGAACTGATCCTTGCCATGGATTCCAAAGTCCTTGTGAGGAAGAAATTCCTAAGTTTGCTCCCTATGCAAGAATAGTACCCTGTATAGGATTTTGTTGTGCATAATTGGGGTTTCCCCCGGCCGAGATGACAGCTGACAAGAAAGCATTGTTACCAAACATGTCGAACAAAGAGAACAGTTTCAAACCTATCGGCATGCTATAATAAGGAATGCCTTGACTAGTTGCTCCAAACAAACTATATTTTATGTTTGACCCAACAGAGTGTTGGTGAGAACCACCAAGCAAAGGGGACGAAGGAGGTATATGACCCCCTCCATAAGGAAAAGTGTTATAGGGAGATGAATTTCCCCCCATGGATCCTTGTAGAGGAGTGTTCAAGCTCCCTTCCCCTAGAACTAAAGTTTGTAGAGTGGAGTAGGAAAGGACAGAGTTCGTATCAAAGCTAGGCATCCCGTATGAGAACGGAGGGCCTGTAGCACTTTGGGTGAAAGGAGAAGTGATCAACTCCATAGACGAAATTAGACCATTTCCCGAGGTAGAGGTGGTTGATACCATAGTGGTGCGTACCTTCTACAGTTGGTTATGAGAAAGAAAACCCCATGTAATGACAGTTGTAGAAGGAATATGAGGATTCCTTGAAGAAGTAGCAACATTTGTCTCCATCGGTGCTTGTGACACTACCTGATGCTCATAAGGTTTAACCTGTACGATGATGGGTGCTGATAGATCAGTGATCAGAGGGTTATACGGACCAAGAGATTCCACTCTGAGGTCGGAAATGGTTGGTTCCTCTAGAATCAAATGTTCTCCTCTGGGAGATGGGTCGGGCTTAGTTTCATGTGGCCTGGTCACCTCAAAAGACTCTTGTTGGTCTAGTTTTCTCCTTAGTGGTGGCAGGGGTGGCTCCTGATTAACCAGAGGCAAGCCAAGAAGCCTTCATGACCAAAGGAGCTCTTGATCCTCCATGGTGTGAGAATATCAATGACACACTAGGTATTTCTATTAACATTCAATACCATCACACACTAGAAAAATCTCTTATGAGACAAGACAAGAAGATCACTATATAGTTGGAAGAACAGTTACACTAGCCAACACTAGAGAACCTTACCAGTGCAAGTGCAACTCAAATACAGAAGCACCCTCCGGGTATACTCTGCAACGTGTGGCCCAATTTCTACCCTAGGTACCGCGGTATATCTCCGCAGTCACCTATGTAAGTCACTAAGATAAAGACAACTAGGTTGCTAGCATGCAAACAGTCACCAGGTGGGTACAGTCGATAGTCGGGTGTACCGCAATGAGCAGGGTATCAAGCCCAAAGCCTATAAAGGGTATCGAAAGCAAGTGTTCTAGGAGACAACTAAGTACCTTGAATGGATTCGATACCCATGAAGCTTTGTGGAAAATGTGATCAATGAAATCCCATGATAAGCCCTCTATATGCGTTCCCCACTATGCGTGGTCCAACTTTGGAGGGGATATCTACGCTACCTTTCCACACATGACTTCTTGTTTATCCCTTGTGTTAGAGGGGGATCCCAGATAACTTTCACAGTTATTAGACTTTCAAGCACTCCCTAGCATAGACTCGTACATTTGTTATTGTAGCCTTGAAGAGTTTTCTCTCCAATCCTAAATCAAGGCTCTAGCTTAGACTAAATTGATGGACCCTACAAACACAAAGTCTAATAAATTTTAATTAACTGTTAATTTTAGTGGTTTTCTTAAGTCAAAAAGAATGAAAGTGAAACCAATGATGTTATTTAAGAGACAAAAGAGAATATCATAAGATGAAACTGAAAACAAACTACTTCTTCTTCACAAATAAAGATTTGCCAAATCAAACTCTTTCACCAATTTTCTCGTAACTATTTTTCTCGGATATTTGAAAAGAAAAACCTAAAACAAGATTTCTCTCAACTACGAGCTACTTAATGTCCTAAGTATTCAAATAAAGAACTTGGTCCTGGTATCCTCTTCACCATGCACCAACTGCTTACATGTATTCTTATCCTCTTCAATTCTCTCTAGGGAAACGACAAGGGTTTGCAATGGAGGAAAAAGGGAATTCTGGCTCAAACTCACAATGTGGTTTCAAAATATTGGGGCATAGGGGGAATACTAAAATGCGTAGAGTTTCTTTGCTCTTGTTCTTCTTCTTTGGAATGGGACCCCAAAACCTTCTTTTATAGGCCAAAAAGATAGTAATGGTTGGGGTTTCTGGCTATGGGCAGTCAAATGGTTAGGTAACGGCCTGAAAAACTCGTATCCCTTTGCAATTTTCATTTTTGCACTTTTTGTGAGTGTACGCGGGTTGTATTGGTGCAAAAAGCATGTGTATGCGGGCAGTAGTGGTGCAGGGCGCATACACCTTCAAAAAAATGTTTTTTTAGAAGAGTTGTTCAGTGATGGCTTGGAAAATATACCAAGTAAGATGGCCTAATTCTAAGTATGCAGGTTTGGTGAAATGTAGGGTTATAACACATATACTCTCTCAGCACCAACTTTTACTGAAAAAATCTAAATGTGCTTTTGGCACCTCGGAAGTCGAGTACTTGGGTCATATTTTTGGCAAGGATGGCATTAGGGTGGATCCTAAAAATATTGAATCTATGCAAGACTAGCCTCACCCAAAGACTCTCAAAATCTTGCATGGATTTCTGGTCTTAACAGGTTATTATCGCATGTTTGTTAATAATTATGGAAATATTGCGGCACCTCTCATTGCACTCCTTAAAAATAATTATTTCATTTGGACTCTAGCAACTGCTCAATATTTCCAAACCTTGAAGATGGCCATATGTACCACTCCAGTCCTGGCCCTTCCAGATTTCACAAAGACCTTTTTCCTAGAATGTGATGCTTTAGAGAAAAGAATTGGCATTGTCCTGATGCAACAGGGTCGGCCTTTGGCCTTTACCATCAAGCAACTGTCTGAAAGAAATTTGGGCAAATCAATCTATGAAAAGGAAATGTTGGCTATTCTGCATGTCATTGATATATGGCACCCTTATCTATTGGGGAAATGATTCCAAATTAAGACAGATCATCAAAGCCTCAAGTAATTTATGGAACAACGCATTTCCTCCCTAGAGAAACAAAAATGGGTGACTAGGCTCTTTGGATATGATTATGAGATCATTTACAAGAAAGACAAAGACAATGTGGTTGTGGATGCACTTTCTTGAAAATATGAAGATGAAGGATCCCTTTTTTCTCTCTCCTTCATTGTACTAGATTGGTTCCAAGGAGTTCTCTAGGAATGCATACATGATCCCAAAATTTCGCATCTGATACAACAATTGCAGTCCAATTAACCAGTTTTCCCAGGGTACTCTTGGCTCCATGATGAGCTTTGATACAAAGGTCGTTTGTATTTAATTAAATAGTCACAACTTAAATCCACGGTACTTTTTGAGCTTCATGCTACACCCACAATTGGGCACTCTAGGTTTACCAAAACCTATGACAGGGTCAAACGTTATTTTTTCTGGGATGGTATGAAACAAGACGTTTGTAACTTTGTAGTTGAATGTGATGTGTGTGAATGCAACAAGGGAGAAATAGTCAAATCTCCTGGCACACTACAACCGCTTTCGATTCCACATGCTATTTGTAGAGATATCTCTATCAATTTTATTACAGAATTACCTAAATTGGGAAAATAAATCAGTCATCATGGTGGCAGTTGATCACCTTTCCAAGTATGTCCATTTCTGTGCTCTTCAACACCCATTTACAACATCCATTGTGGCTCAACCTTTCATGGATCATGTCTTCAAGCTTCATGGCATGCTGCATTATATTGTTTTTGATCGCAACCCAACTTTCACCAGCAATTTTTGGCAAGAATTGTTCAAGCTACAAGGCACCCAATTGCATCTCAGCACAACTTATCATCCCTAGACTGATGGTCAAACTAAAGTTTTCAATAAGTGTTTGGAAACATATTTGAGGTGTTTTGCATCGAAAAATAAAAATTAGTGGGATAAATAGTTACCCCTAGTTGAATGTTGGTACAACACTTCATACCATACAGCTACCCACATGACTCCTTTTGAAGCGGTATATGGACAAAAGGCACCTTCAGTTCTCTCATATTTACCAGGTATCTTGAAGGTCCAGGTGGTTGAACAAATGCTTACAGTTTGAGAGTCTATTCTTCATACCCTCAAAGAGACATTGGTCATGGACTAGAATCGCATGAAGAAACAAGAAGATCAAGGTCACTCTGAATGTCAATTTGCAGAAGGGGATCAGGCATTTCTTCGACTGCAACCTTACAAGAAAAAATCCCTCAAGGATGACCATTTTCAGAAGTTGGTGCCCAAATTTAATGGTCCTTATATCATTCTCAAGAGTGTGGGATAGGTGGCCTATAAGTTATCTTTGCCAATTCATTCTAAGCTACATCCTGTTTTTCATGTTTCATGCTTAAAGAAGGTGATTGGTACTAAGTGCCAAACTCAATACAACCTTTCCGAGTTTTTGAAGAAGGATCCATTTAGCTATAGTTACAAGTCGTTTTGGACCAACGTGAGTGTCTCCTACGTCATTGAATCATCAAGGAAGTGTTAGTCTAGTGGAAAGATACAACTCCAATAGATGCCACTTGGGAACCAGCTACCATTCTGCAACAATTTCCACATCTGAATCCTTGAGGACAAGGTTGTTTTTAAGGGGGAGGACATGTTAGGGACCTAACCCCTCATGTAGGTAGAAAAATATATTTAGATGTAATAAAGGTCAATATTAATAATTCCTTTCAATAAGGTAGAATAAGTCAAATGTAAGAAGACCTAACATAATCTTCCGCTTCTAGAAGGATATTTCTCTAGATGGTTCTTTTGGATCAAAATATTTAGTATAAATAGGAGTCGAGGGTATGAGAACCCTAGCTTGGATATTATTGTAATAGAGATTTTCTCGACTGGAGGTTGCCCCCTAGAAGAGGCAAGTGAACATTGCTCTCAGAATCAAAGTTCTCTTTCTGGTGTTATTCTGATATCATTTCAGTGTTATTGTGGTGTTGTTTTGGTTATACTATTGTTTATATTCCATTTCTAGCAATTTATTTTCATTCTGCGTACTTTTTATATATGTAATATTACAAGTGGTGTCAGAGTAGTTTCCTCGATAGAAAATTGCGGGTTAATTTTTTTCGAGGTAGAGACATATTCTGGTGTTTTTAAGCTACAAAGATCTCTCATTATTCACATAAACCCTCAGTTGAGGGATTCATACATGTAGGAACTAAAAGTGGTTCGTAAGCGCACATTTGTTGGACACCCTTGTAACCCTTGTTGGTACCACTTCGAGTGGTAGCACATCAAACAACACGTGTATATGGATTGACCTAGATTTGTTGACTCCCTCTTTAGATAAACCAATTGGCCACCTGAATGCTATAGTGTCATTGAGAAAATCACTCAAGAAGATACTCTCTAGTACCTGGGTAGTCGGGTATTATGACTAAGGGCACAGTCTAGCCTCCTGAGTCCATGCCCTGATATATTGGACTGAGTACTACTGTTGGACCCCACATGTATATTGAAGAGCTATATCACAGGGAAAACCCTTTTCTGTAGAACCCTTGAATACCTAACCCTTGGGGACAGAAACAAAACATAAAACATACAAGATCTATTACTGCACAATTGTGTTCGAGTTTCTATATCACTACACATTTCTTCCTGGTTAAGCATTTTGGCATTTCATCACTGCAGTATTCTTCAGAACAAAGTATAGCTCCGTAGGTGTAAAAAAAAATAAAAAAAAAATTCCCCATTATTTGAGACCTATTCCATTGGATTTATCTCCTCTCCCTTATCACATTCATACCTATCATTTTTCAGAAAAAAATTGACCCCACTAGCCCCTTTTCAGTTCCCTCATTATCATGGCCCATACCCATAGCCAAGACTTGAAAGCTTGCTTCAATATCTTGCAATCTAATTTCATAGAGACTCAACAAAAAGTGAGACAACTCAGTTACAATATTGCCACCATCAATCAAAACATCCATTCCTCCATCACCACGTCAATAATTGAACTCAAAGAATACCTCAAACAATACATGACTACCCATCTTGAATCTATCGTTTCGATGATTTGTACCAAGATGCATATCCCTCCAGATCCCCCTTTATTTGACCCACCGTTTCATACCGAAGTTGAAACTTCCTCTCATTCCCATAATTTTCGGCCCCATCACTTTGAGCATGACCTACGCCTTTTGTGGGTGGATGTGACCAAATGTGATGTCTTAGATCCCATTGGTTGGGTAACTCAAATGGAACATTATTTCTCTCTGTACGACATTACAGAGGATTTGGCCAAACTCTGGTATGGTGTTCTCCATCTAGATCAAGAATGTTGGCAATGGTGGCAATGGTGGCAATGGAGAAACACTGCCCGTCAAGGGTATGTTGCTTGGACATGCTTTGTGGCACATCTTTATGAACGCCTTGAAACTGACACCAACCATTTAGGTTGTTTGACAAAGTTTAAACAATCTGGAATAGTGGAAGACTTTATAGCTGCTTTTGAGCGACTAGATTTTCGTACAGAGGGCATGTCTGATGCTTTTTTCTGAGAATGTTTTATCAGTAGCCTCAAGGATGATATTTGTGCCCATGTCCTCATGGCTTGGCCTCAGAGTTGGTTAGAGGCTACTAAAAGAGATAAAGAAGAACAACAGTTTATGTATTCTCAAAACTGGAAACCCTCCTTTATTCATATTTTCCACTCCCCAAGGACTCCCTCCTTCCTGTGGTTTTCATGATCATTCCATTTCCCTTGTACTAGGAAGCCTTCCTCCCAATATCCGTCCCTATCATCACCCATTTTCCCAAAAAAATGAAATTGACAAAATGGTTCAAGAACTACTTAACACAGGCACTATATGCCCTACTATGAGCCCCTAATCTTTTCCTGTGGTCATGGTCCTAAAGAAATAAGGTCCTTTGCGCATGTGTCATGAATTCTGCGCCCTCAACAATGTCACCATTAAAGACAAATTTTCCATTCTTGTCATTGATGACCTCTTAGATGAATTTAGTGGTGCCCAATTGTTTACTAAACTTGATCTTCATTCTGGATACCACCAGATCCATATGAAAGAGGTGGAAATTCTAATACTACCTTTAGAACTCATGAGGGCCACTATGAGGTTTTGKTTATGCCCTTTGGCTTGCGTAATTCCCCCTCCACCTTCCAAAGCCTCATGAATCATGTCTTTCATCCTTTTCTCCATCATTTTGTTTCAGTTTTGTTTGATGATATCCTCATTTGTAGAAAAACCTGGATAGACCATCTTGCTCATTTGGATCGAGTTCTCCATCTRCTCTCTCAGCACCAACTTTTCCTGAAACAATCTAAATGTGCTTTTGGCACCTTGGAAGTCGAGTACTTGGGTCAACTTGTTGGCAAGGATGACATCAGGGTGGATCCTAAAAATATTGAAGCTATGCAAGACTGGCCTCACCCAAAGACTCTCAAAATCTTACRTGGATTTCTGGGCTTAACAGGTTATTATCGTAAGTTTGTTTAGAATTATGGAAATATTGCARCACCTCTCACTGCACTCCTTAAAAATAATTATTTCACTTAGACTCCAATAGCTGCACAGGATTTTCAAACCTTGAATATGGCCATGTGCACCACTCCAGTCATGACCCTTCCTGATTTCATAAATACCTTTGTCCTAGAATGTGATGATTCAAGGAAAGGAATTGGCGTTGTCCTTATGTAAGAGGGAAGACCTTTGGCCTTTACCAGCAAACAATTGTCTGGCCAAAATTTGGTCAAATAAATCTATGAAAAGGAATTGTTGGCTATTTTTCCTGTCGTTGATATGTGGCACCCTTATCTATTTGGTAAACTCTTCCAAATTAAGACAGATCATCAAAGCCTCAAGTATTTTCTAGATCAATTCATTTCCTCCCTAGAGCAACAAAAATGGATGACTAGGCTCTTTGGATATGATTATGAGATCATTTACAAGAAAGGAAAAGACAATGTGGTTGTAAATGCACTTTCTTGAAAATAGGAATATGAAGGATCCTATTTTTCTCTCTCCTTCATTGTACCAGATTGGCTCCAAGCTGTTCGCCAGGAATGGCTACACGATCCCAAAAGTTTGCATCTGATACAAAAATTGCAGTCCAATTCTCTAGTTTTTCTAGGGTACTCTTGGCTCCATGATGAGATTTGATACAAAGGTTGTTTGTATTTAAGCAAACAGTCAAAAATTAAATCCACAGTACTTTCTAAGCTTCATGGTACACCCACAACTGGGCACTCCGAGTTTACCAAAACCTATGACGGGGTCAAATGTTCTTTTTTCTGGGCTAGTATGAAACAATACATTCATAATTTTGTAGCTAAATGTGATGTGTGTCAACACAACAAGGGAGAAATAGTCAAATCTCCTGGCATACTACAACTGCTTTCGATTCCACCTGTTATTTGTAGGGATATATCTATTGATTTTATTACAGGCTTACCTAAATCGGGAAATAAATTAGTAATCATTGTGGTAATTGATCGGCTTTCCATGTATGCTCATTTCTATTCTCTTCAAAACCCATTTACATCATCCATTGTGGCTCAACTTTTCATGGTTCAGGTCTTCAAGCTTCATGGCATGCCACATTCTATTGTTTCTGTTCACGACCCAACTTTCACCAGCAATTTTTGGAAAGAACTGTTCAATCTACAAGGCACCCAATTGCATCTCAACACAACTTATCATCCCCAGAATGATGGTCAAACTGAATTTGTCAACAAGTGTTTGGAAATATATTTGAGGTGCTTTGCATTGGAAAAGAAAAATTAGTGGGCTCAATTGTTACCCCTAGTTGAATGGTGGTACAACACTTCATACCAAACAAATACCTACATGACTCCTTTTGAAGCAATATATGGAAAAAAGGAACCTTCAGTTCTCTCATATTTACCATGTGTCTCGAAGGTCTAGGCGGTTGACCAAATGCTTACATTTCGAGAGGATATTCTCCATACCCAAAGAGAATTTGGTCATGGCCCATAATCATATGAAGAAGCAAGAAGATTAAGTTCACTCTGAATGTCAATTTGCATAAGGGGATGAGGTGTTTCTTCGACTACAACCTTACAAGAAAAATTTCCTTAAGGCCAACCATTTTCATAAGTTGGCGCCCAAATTTTATGGTCCTTATACTGTTCTCAATCGTGTGGGACAGGTGGCCTATCAGTTAGCTTTTCCCAGTCATTCTAAGCTACATCTTGTTTTTCATGTTTCATGCTTAAAGAAGGTGATTGGAACTAAGTTCCTAAATCAAACCAACCTTCCCAAGTTGGATGAAGAAGGATCCATTTGGCTACAACCACAAGCATTTTTGGACCAACATGAGTGTCGCCTACATCAGTGAACCATAAAGGAAGTGTTAGTCCAGTGGAAAGGTACAACTCCAACAAATGTCACTTGGGAACCAGCTACCATTCTGCAACAATTTCCACATCTCAAGCCTTGAGGAAAAGGTTTTTTTTAAGGGGGAGGACATGTTATGGACCTAACCCCTCGCGTAGGTAGAACAATATATTTGGATGTAATAAAGGTCAATATTAATAAGGCCTTGCAACAAGGTAGAATAAGTCGAATGTAAGAAGACCTAATAGAAGCTTTCGCTTCTAGAAGGATCTTCTTCTATATGGTTCTTTTGGATAGACATATTTAGTATAAGTAGGAGTCAAGGGTATGAGAACCCTAGCTTGGATATTATTGTAATAGAGCTCTGCTTGACTGGAGGTTTCCCCCTCAAAGAGAAAAGTAAACATTGCTCTCAGAATCAAAGTTCTCTTTCTGGTGTTATTTTGATATCATTTCAGTGTTATTGTGGTGTTTTTCTAGTTATATTGTTATTTATCTACCATTTCTATAAATTTATTTATGTTCTGCATACTTTTTATACTAGGAATATTATAATGACTTGCATAGGTCGATGACTAGTCTTCAACATGAATTAAAGAGGTTGTTGACAAAACTCTAACATGACTAGCAGAGGCTGGTTTCATGCTCTCAGCATGAGAAGTAGAGTTTGGTTGTTGAACTCTAGTATGACTTGTAGGGATAAGGATTTGGTATCCAACATGACTTGTATTAGGTTGGTGAACTCTTCTTCTTTCTCTTTCTCTTCCCATTCTTTTTATACTTTTGTTTACTAGTAGTGAGACTTTCACTAGAGGAGGGAGAAGGATGAGAAGTAAAATTCATTGATGTAGAAGTTAAAGGTTAAACATCCATTTGATTCCCATGACATAATGTGATTATATGAGAATCATCAAGAGCATTTGGGACATTCATATCAGTCCAAAACCAAACTGGTAGTCCGACATTCAACCCAGGAATGTTCAAAGTGGCCATCAAGGGGGCACCAAAATTTCCAAAGAATGGAAAAGCACAAGAATCCTCTTAGGAAGGCATCCCTTGGTTGGTATCCTCAAGAAATTTGGCCATCACATTCTTATGCATAGGTTCATGTCTGAAAATGTCTCACACAATGACTCTGATGAACCAATGGTATAAAAACGTATTCCTTCTACGAGAAAACTCCACACTTTCAAGAGAAATACTGGAGGTCCTTCTCAACCATAAGAGAGATTGGTCGGCCACCTTGAATCAATGATCCAAAAGTGGTGGTATAGAAAAAACTTGAGGCCAACTACACAAATAAACACTCCACTAAAACATCCTAAGAGAAACATCGCAAACAAACAAATTCTTCAAAAAATCATCCTAAGTGGATACGGTCCTGATTCCAAAGGAATGAAAAATTGGAAAGGGACCTTCCCAAAATCATCACAGGTTGATCAAGTGCCAAAAATGATGAAAAAAGAGTAAGAAGCAGTTACCCTGACCTCCAATTAGCAACCCTTCCCATTGCAAGTAACCCTCACTTCGTGGGCACCCTCCAAGGGTACTGATAGTGCGATACAACATATTCCTTAGGTATTGTTGGCATAGGGGTAGACCGAGGGTTCAACTCTAAGAGTGCACCAAGAAGCCCTAACTATTGACCCTTTCAGCAACACCTACAAAGCAGATGCAGTATCAACCAATGTAGCTACAGGGGGTTGCAGGAAATAGGTATCTACAACCAGAGGAACTGCAAGTGGATCCAAGGCAACAACACACTGCAAACTATTTATTCTTACCCATAATAAACCTAACTCGTATAGTTATATTCCATATCTAACACAATAATGAAATAATATAATAACAAAAGGTAAAATAACACAACACCAACCACATAGACACAAAATTTACGTGGTTCACCTTCTCCCTAGGGCTATGTCCAAAGAACTATGTTTATTGATATTATATGAAAGCATACAGTTCTATCTACTCTCTTAGCTTGTAGATCTCTCTCTCTTTATCTTCTTCTCTCCCCTCCCTATGCAGCTGACTATAGGGTTGATCTTCGCACCAAGTTGAATATCCTACAATATTGGAAGGCTCTCACACTTAGCAGTTCTCTCTTGCACAATACACAATAGTATCCACAACAAGGATCACCCACAATAATCACGAACAACCAACTATGAACGAACCCATCCCAGGTCCTTTAAACATTTATTTATACATTACATGACAAAGTCTAGGTGTCTGAAACCATAGATACCAAAACCCTAGGTGTCTAAAACCCTGGGTCCTCTTTGACAAACATTTTATGGGCTTCACCAGCTTGTCTTTCCTTATTTCCCGTGAAGTTCTCCAAAGCACTTGTTGACATATTCATCCTCTTTTTGAGTTGTCCACGATCCATCTTCCTTGATGATCTGTCATCCTTGATCATCTCATTCAATGTCTATCTTTCTCTTGCTTCACTCCTTCTTTTCTTCTTATTTAACCACTTCGACCCAATCTCAGTCAATGTACCTTCTGCACAGTTCGCACTTTGTCTTTTATTTTTGTTTTTCTTCACTTTATTTCTTAATCCATAACCAAGGGACAACAAGCCCCCAACACTCACCTCTGACTCGTCTTGAGGCACTGTAGATCTGATTCTTCTGTTTTACTTCAACTTCATACTGTGTAGTGCAGCTTGTGCTTTCTGCTTTATCCTTACCCCCTTTGTGAAGACTACCTTTATTATGTCTGGTACCCATTTTCAACTACACGTGGTACCTAGACCCTTCTCATTTTACTTTTACTGAGAGTTGCGAGGTAGCTGGTTTTCATAGTACAATTTCAACCATCTCCCATTCACTAAACCTTCCTTCCATTATCCATTCAAAGTCTTCAACTGTGCAGCTCCTCCTTCTGTAACATAGTAAACCTCATATGGACCAAGCCAATGTGTCCTGAACTTCCTTTGATGCTTCATGAACTTGTTGTCATATACCAATACCAGATATTCTTTCTTAAAGGATTTCTTCTTGATATGTCTATCATGATAGGACTTTTCTCATTCTGTTTGTACCTGCTGATGGAATCCTGCAATGAAMTTTTCTTCCTCCAATTCGACCAACTATGCAAGCCTCTCTTTAACAATGCCAGTGTCATCCATATCTGTAAATATTGCATTTCTTAAGATAGGAACCAAATATTCCATAGGTACAACTACTTCTAGACTGTAAACCAACTTAAAGGGAGTCTGCATTGTCAACTTCTTGCAAGTGGTTCTATAGGCCCATAATACTACTGGTACTCTCAAATCCCAATCATCCCCATTTATACTGCAAATCTTAGTCAACATTATCTCCAATATCTTATTTAATACTTCGGTCGTACCATTCTCCTATGGGTGGTATGGGGTGCTCTTATGATGATGAACTTAAAATTCTTGATTCGAGGCTTCAATAGTCTTATTGATAAAATGTGTGCCTTGATCACTCGTAAGGATCTTCGAGCATCCAAACTTGGTTATGATATCAAAAAATATGAATCATGCAGTTGTAGTTGCACTACAGTCCTTAACTACTCTTTCTTCTTCTCATCTTGTCAAATACTTTGTTGCAGTAATGATGTATCGTGCTCCTGTGTGATTTCTTGGTGGGTTGATAGGTCCCACAAAATTAATGCCCCATTTCTCAAATCCATATAAGGTTAGYTGAGGTGATAAAGGCATCTCATCTCTTCTGGAAGGTTTCCCAACTCTTTGGCATACATTGCAGGATCTGTAGTATTCCTTAGCGTCTTTGTGTAAAGTGGGACACCAAAGACCAGCTCTGAGAACCTTCTGCATTGTTKCTTTCCCTGCATAGTTTCCTCCTACGATTCCCTCATGAGCGATCTTTCTTCCTCCATAACACATCTCCTCAAGWTCTCATAAGGTTCAATCTTGTATAGCTGACAAACGATAAGTGAAAATTCTATAGCGTGAACTACCAGTTGTTTCTTCTAGATAACTGTATATTCATGAGGTACCATCCCTGTTGATAGGAATTGAACTATCTTGGCAAAGTGATCATCAACTTTCCTAATGGCTAGACACTATGAATTTGGTAGTGTATCCTCCAAGATAGTAGGTTCCTCTCTGTGTTCTAACCTGGATAAGTGGTCAGGTCCTTTGTTTATTCTCCTTGGCTTGACCACGATCTCAAAATCATATTCCTGGAATAACAGAATCCATCTGCATATTCTTCCCCCCAACACTGGCTTGTTGACTAGGTATTTTAACGCAAAGTGATTAATGAACATCTTGAAGTGTCCTCCCAACAAGTAGTGACAAAATTCCTATAGTGCATACACCATGGCTAAACCTTCTCTTTCAATTGTAGTCTAATTTATCTCAAATTTAGAGATCTTCTTGCTAGAAAAGGCTAACAGATGATCAATATCTTCGGCTCCTAGTTGTGCTAGCACTGCTCCTAATTCAATAGAGGATGCATAAACATGCACATGAAATTCCTTACTCCAATCTAGGAAAACCAAAATGGGCGCAGTGACCATTTTATGTTTCAGTGTGTCAAAGATCTTTTGTCATTCTTCTATCCATTGAAACGGACAATCTTTCTTCAAAATATTCTCCATGGGTGTTGTAATCTGTGCATATCCCTTAAAGAACTTCCTGTAATATCCCTTATGTCCCAGTGTAGTGTGCAACTATCTAATTGAAGTAGGAGAGGGTAGATCAACAATAATGACAATTTTAGATGGATCTAAGCAATCCTTTCTTACACACAATATGGCCTATCAACACTCCAACGGGTGAAAAGAAGATGCGCTTCTTCAGGTTCTGGGAAATCTGACATTGCCTGCACTTATCCAACATTAGTCTTAAACATTCAATATGATTTTGCAATAAGTTAAAAATAGTCCAATCATCAAAATATGCTTCCAAAAATTTATGTAGAAATTCCTTGAATTCTTCGACCACCACCCTAGAAAATATGGTTGGTGCATTCTTCAATCCAAAAGGCATCATTGTATACTAGTAGGATTCCCATTTTGTTGCAAATGTGGTCTTATGGAGATATTCCTTGGCAATACTAATCTGGTGATAACCTAAAAATCCATCTGTGAAGGAGTAAACTTCCTATCCTCCCACATTATCTAACATTTCGTTAGTAAACAATGTAGGGAATGGTTCATGTAAACATGCATCATTCAATTTCCTCAAGTGTACATAGATTCTGATCTCTCCTATTTTCCTATCTTGAACCACCATAGGGCKAATCCATTATGACTCTTTAATAGGTTCTATGATTCATGCTTCGAACATTCTGTCTAGTTCAATCTTGACTTTCTTCTTATATTTGGGATTCAATTTGTAGGGTCTCTACTTGACTGGCCTTGCATATGGTTTCAATGGTATCTTCATATCTCCCATGGTCCCTTTAATTCCCTTCATATCAGTGAACTTGGTTGGAAACAAGTCTTGATATTCATGCAGTAATTATGCGATCTTGTTAATACTGGCATCATCCCAATAATCTCCAACATTTGCGAGCTTAGGTGCTTGCTCTGTTCCAATGTTAAATTTTTTTATTTTAATTGGCTTTCCAATAAAAGGTAGTTCGGCTTCTGGTCCTTCTATGTCTCTCTGTCCTTCTTTTTCTGCGATGTTCACATTCCTAGGATCATCGTCTTCATCATCATTGATGTTGTAACAACCTTGCAAATTATGAAGGGGTGCAGTCCATTCATCTTCTTCTTTCTCAACAGGGCGAATAGGTGCCTCCTCAAAGATCCTATGTCTTACAACTTGTAACGCTTGATCTACTGTAGGGTACTGACTTTCAAATGAAAATGTAGCTACAAAGTTCTGAGTAATACCATGCCAATCTATAGTGGTGAGGCATAGTTCTTCTTGCAGATACCAATTAATAGGAATTGCATCCAAAGTGTTGATGAATTTATGCGCCCATTGTTCCTGAAAGATTTTTCTCCAGACATCCTCACAACTTCTCACATGGTCCTTCGGGAAGCTCTGACCTATGTATCGAACTTCACACCCTTCTACTTGTTCTGAAAAGTGCATTGTCATCAAAGTACGACATTGCACCCAGTTCGAAATGTTATTTTTTTGTGTTCCCCACCATATTGATGGAGTTTCTTTCAGGGATTCATCTAGTGCCAACAACCTTTGTTGTACTGGTACAATTTCTTCAAATTCCAACAAGAAAGTTTCTAGATGATTTAAACCATCAAAGGTGGGTAGATTACTTACTTTTGTTCCAATCCAACAAACTTCCCTGGTCAATCTAGCACATCTCCATGCAGAAACTTCATACATTTTGTTATTCCAGTTCTCTAGTGCTTCTTATGAATCTGATGAATATGTGATGTCACTTCGCCGGCTTAAATTCCCATCTGTTGTAGGATTAAAGTAATCATGTTGTCGTGCTATCAATTTGTAAATATTTTCTAGATCATATGTGCGGTCTTCTTCTCTGATGGGTTATGTGTATCTCTGACCTTCATCAGGATCCAGAGATGTAATGAACCTAAGGCCATCACCTTCAAATGTCATTATTCTTTTCTTTAAGTCAACCACGATAGAATTATTGAAATCCCAATCAATTCCTAACAGCGCAAGATAAGGACAACTATCATCAACTATCTCAATCACCTCGAAGTCCGCAAACATCCTTACCCCATATATGTCCATAGGGACGTGCTCTAGCCTTCCAAAGGGGCTTACTTCCTACTAATTAGCCATCCTGAGCTTGATAGGGGAGTAAATTAACTTAGGTTTTCCCATCAAGGCCCAAGTCTTCTTCGTCATAACATTGACTTCTGACCCTAAGTCAAGGACCACATAATCTATATCATAGTCTCCAATCTGAGAATTAAGGTGTAGTTCCTTATTTGTCCTTCTCTTTCTAGATACTTGATGTATTGCTTTGTTTAGAAGGGGGTCTATCTTTCCTGTCTCATACTTTCTGATCAAATTTTGTAGCTCTTGTACAACTCTTTCATCCTTAATCAAGTTAATACAAGTACATACGAATTCCATGAGATTTCTTACCTCTTTTCCTTCTCTAGGAAAAGAAGAATGATCGAAATCCATAGGCATTCCACATTCTCTCACTTTTGGTTGTGTCTTTGATTAAGAAACCTGATCTTTTCCAAATTCTTTTCTTGGCTCTTCAAATGTTTTCTTTTATATCCTTGGATCAAACTCTTGTGTCTTCTCTACATCTTTTCTAACCCTTGATTCTTCTGTAGTCTTCCATGGGGTCTCTCTGTATTCTCCTTTAGTAATTCCTCCTCTAGTGATAAGAATGACTCTAGGATCCTCTCCGCAAGGTTCTGCTGAGATGAGTTGTACTTGTTGGTTGCCTCCTCGTCTCTCCTGAAGTTTAGCTAAAAACACATGACAATCTTCAATGACATGTTCAAATGAGTTGCAGTAGCTTCAAGTGGTACAAGGGTTTTGGTAGTCCCTTGCCAAGTGTCATGGTTGTGTGCAGTTATAACAAATGATTTGACCTTGACCTTGAACCATGCCTCCTGGTCGTCCTCTTCCTCTAAATCCACCATGATGATTGAAGTTTCCTCTTCCTAGAGAGTTATACTATGTAGTATTTCCTTCCTGTTGTACTTATCCTTGTATCCTATATGTGTCTCTTGATATTTAATGCAAGAGATCATAATCCCTACAATATTTCTCACCATGCCCCACATATTTACAGAATGTGCAGTAAAAATTTGTAGGTGTATGAACATATTTTTGCAT
>JASDQU010371605.1:56908-77159 GCA_032191745.1 Picea mariana
GCCTTGTGATTTGCCTCTGATACACCAGATATCTTCTCTTTTATCTTTTCCCTTGTCTTTCTTCATATCTTCGACCTGCAGAGATAAGCTAGTTAGCTGACTCAAAATTTGACTCATACCTGAGTTGGATTCTCCCATAGGGGATGATTCTAATTTCATGGTGATATCTAATGCCTCAGCCTACAAAGTGATCTTCTATTGCATCAGAGGGACTCTGATGTGTGGTAGGAAGGAAGCAATGAACCATTCCTTGTTCTACTCATCTAGGATCTGAAAACTCAACCGACCTGTTAAGGTATTAAACCTCTTATCAAAATCCCAAAGAGGTTCAGATACTCTCTGTTTGATTTCTTTCAGTTTTGTAATTCACTGTGACTCTGAATTGGGTTTATTGAACTATGCACTCAACGCATTCTTGTTCTCGTTCAATGGTTTAGGCTGTGCAATTCGTTGGAAAAATTTCATGTACCATCTTAATGCATGGTCTCTTAGGGTAGTAATAAACTGATCCCTCTTAACTGCTTTGTCAGTGACATTCTTAATACTCCATACAGGGTCACATAAAAACCAATGTTGATCAGGATTTTCAAATCCATTTCCCTTAAATATAGGTATCCTCATCTCATCTACCATAGATCTTCTTAGGTTTCTTGACTGAGTATGCATTCAAATGTTGGTAATAGTTCTCTGAGTGCTATGGTAACTCTCACTACTCTAGTTACTTAATTCTTCTAAAACAACAAGAGGATTAATAGTACTTACTTTAAAAGCTGGTGCAGTTCCTGAAGTTTCTGACTCTTCTCGGTGAGGTTCTTCAGTGTTCTCTTCCTCTTCCCTAGAAGACTCTGAATGTTCCTTGTTCACTAAATCCTCTTCTTCTCCACTGTAGAACCCTTTGTCTTGTGTCAGTGGCTCATGGCTCTACTCAAACAGGTTCACTAGAGGGACTTCTCCGAAGGTCCTCCCACTACGCGTATGTCCAACCTATGTGTCGTTGTCACTATCTAATTTTTTGAACATTATATTTTCAATCAAACTACTTACTTAATTTTCAAGATGCTCTTCTCATGCAATAGAATCTTGATCTTTAACTTCAAGAAGTGTAAAAATTTTCCTCTAGGTCCCTTAAAGAAATATCTCTCTGCTTGGCTATATGACTCAACTCTGTCAATGGAAAACTTGGTGATGTACCCTCCAATAGTACTATCGAACCAATGATCTACTACTCTTGACACAACGTTATCAACTCTTTTGACCTTCTTTATCAACGTCGATGTCCAGACCATAGGTGGTCTAGATCTGATCTCAATCTAGGTATCTGCTAATCTAACTAACCACTCGTATAGCTCCTTATGAATTCCTCCAAAAAAAATCTTGTGTATATTAGTAAAGATATACCTTCCCAACCAGTCTTCTGTACTAAGCTTAGGGTTCTTGTTCTCGACTTCAGTGAAGTCATTTTCTTGTTATTCTATCCACTTTTGAATCTCTATATTCAATGGAAACCACCTTGACATTCCCTCAAGAAGATATCGGTCTAAACAACAGAACCATTTATTGGCACAGGGGCAGACCCAGGGTTCAACTCTAAAACCACACCAACAAGCCCTAACTACTAGCCCTTTCGGAAACACTTGCGAAGCAGATGTAGTCTCACTCGAAGTAGCTATAGGGGGTTGCAGGACATAGGTGTCTACAACTAGAGGAACTGCAAGTGGATCCAAGGCAACAACACACTACAATTTAGTTATTCTTACCAAGAATAAACCTACCTCACATAGTTATATTCTATATCTAACACAATAATGCAATAACAGAATAACAGAAGGTAAAAGAACACAACACCAACCGCAGATACACAAAATATATGTGGTTCACCCTCTCCCTAGGGATACATCCACAAAACTGTGTTTCTTGATATTATATGAAAGCATACAGTTCTATATGTGCTCTTATCTTGTAGATTTCTCTCTCTTTCTCTTCTTCTCTCCCCTCCCTATGCACCCAATTGCAGGGTTGATATTCATACCCAGCTGAAGATCCTACTATACCGAAAGGCTCTCACACTCAACACTTCTCTCTTGCACAATACACAATAGTATCCATAACAAGGATCACCCATAATAATCATGAACAACCAACTCTAAATGAACCCATCCCAGGTCCTTTAGACCTTTATTTATACATTGCATGACAAATTCTAGGTGTCTAAAACCTAGATACCAAAACACTAGGTGTCTAAAACCCTAGGTCCTCTTTGACCCACATTTTTCGAGCTTCGCCAGCCTGTCTTTCCTTCTTTCCTGCAAAGTGCTCCAAAGCACTCATTGACATCTTCTTCCGCTTATTGAGTTGTCCATGATCTGTCTTCCTTGATGATTTGTCATCCTCAATCTTCTCGTTCAACGAATAGATTTCCCTTGCTTCACGCCTTTTCTTCTTCTTTAACCACTTCGACCCAGTCTCAGTTAATGTACCTTTCGCGCAATTCACACTTTGTCTTTTCTTTTCCTTTTTATTCACTTCCTTTCTTAATCCATAACCAAGGGCCAACAAGTACCATGGGAAACCCCTTACAATCACCTCTAAGATACCTAGGAAAATAAAATAAGGATACCAACTCATAGTCAATGTCCAAGAAGTACAGTTGAAAGCTGGGATCGAACGTATGGTTAGGGTAAAAAATATTGAAGCAATGGAAGCACCACTTCTTAGGGATGTTTGGGTACTATACAAACCCTTGAAATACAATCTCTCCACAATGCTTGGTTAAGCCTTGGAAGGGTTATCTCCTCGACTCTTCCTTACAAAACCTCATGTTTAAATCCTATGTTAGAGGAAGCTCCGGGCTATACCTATATGAAAATTGGATTTTGACTCTCTCTATATTATAATCCTATGATTTTTTACCATCCTTGGATATTTATATTTCCAATCCTAATCCAAGGCCCTAACCCTAAACTTGTTAATGAACTTTAGAAGCAAAGTCTAGTAAATTTTAAGCTTAACGTTCATTTGAGTGACTATGTTTTACTCAAAGGATATGGAAATGAAATTAATTTTGTTTGATATTATTGAAAAAATGAAACTTATAAGAACACTGGAAAATAAAACTTTACATTAATTATTCAATGAAAAATAGTTTCAAAAAATAAAAATGCATGAACAATCTTTCAAACCTTGAAATGTAATATTTTCTCTTTCTAATGAAAAACGCAGAATGAAACCTTTACGAGAAACAAAATAATAAAACACAAGGATACTCTTTTCACTTTGAAATTATTTTCAATATTATAAGAAAACAAAATCTTGTGTTAATAACTAGCAACAAACTAGGTTTTTTCGTTTTCTTCTTCTTTCTACCAAAGAAAAAACTAACAAAATATGCTAAAAGAAAAAAAATCTTGTGGTTTTATTTTTTTTAAATCCAATTAAATCACATAATAAAATTATAGAACTCAAATACAAACTCAAATTTAAAAAATGACCGCAACAATGATTAGGAAACCAAGATCTTGATAACAAGACTAGTCTTATAGTTATGCAACCCAAATGATAAAAAAGAGTAAAGGAAGGATAAAAAAATAATTATTATATTCAAATTTAAGGCCTTACCAACATATTGTAGGCTACAAAAATTTTCGAGACGAAACTCGCCCAAAAACACCCCCAAACAAGCCAAAACAATGCTTCAAAAAGCATAAAAAACAAGAAAAAAATAACTTTTTTGGTGTATGCAACTGTCTCCACTATAGTTCATGTTTATAAGATTATGTACACACCATTGATCACTTTAAGGAGATATTATGAGTATTTTATGTTCCTTTTCCTTATATGGGGTGGTTATGTATGCACGTTGGCCTTCTATAAGGCATGTATACATGTCAACACTTGCACATAGGTACGTGCTTGAATCCTATATAAAAATAGATTATATACACATATTTTTTAAAAGAAAAGAGAATATATACTTGGAAAAACTTGATAAAATTAGGTCTAAATCCAAAAACACAAAATGCAGCAGAGAGTTAAAAAAAAAGCCAAAAAAGAATGGAAACCAATAAGAAAATCCAAGAATGACTCAAAATGATAGAAGCATAAAATAAACTTGTTTTTATTTATAAAATTCAATCTAAAAAACTACTGAAATCAGTAAGAAACATCAACAAAGGCTTAAATCCTCATAAGAGACCCTAGACATCTAGCCTAAAAAACCTTGAGACAAAAAATATTTGAAAAAATTCTTTATGAAAAGATATATGTGTCTGTAATTAAGGTAAACCACATTTATGCAACTGTCTATACTAGATGGGAGCATATCTGTACGCGATTATGATAACTAGCACAACATGTATATAACCATAAATCTCAAAAAGAGACAACAAAACAAAACACAAAGGCTCAAGTGAAACTAAAGAAAGACTAAAATGATTATAAGTTATGAATATAAGTACACATAATAGTCTGAAACAAAAGAAAAACACTTCAATCAAGAAAAAAAAGACATAAACCCATAAACATACCAACCATGTAGAAACACCCCCAGTATCTTTGTCAATCCTACTTTTGGGGAAAATCCCCTACAGTAGTCATTTTTACTGCAACATACCAGTGACCGTATGGAAAAAAACTCTCAACAAAAACATGCAACAGATATATAATAACTTATTTCAAAAGAAATAACTAACTATTGGGTGAAAGATAAATATTGACTCACCTGAAGTCCTATAGTTGATGTCATTCTTGATTTCCATAGTTTCTTTTCTCCTTTCCAACATCTTCTCTGCAATTTGAAAGAACCTTGTTGATGCCCAGAAGCGCAACGCAATACCCCTACCTGCAAATGAGTTGCAATGCCTTATTATTTATACACATATACTTAACAATATACTAGATAGGTGAGACACCCTTGTTTGATTCATAGTGAAAAACAATTATTCTCTGAATTGCACTCATGACAACTTGATGAAGAATATTAGAGTTTGAGAAAACACAAGAATTCAAACAAATTATCACATGTAATCAATGATGATAAGGGTTGACAATTTAAAAGTCAAAAGAAAGTGACAAGCACTTTGGTCATAACTGCTATACATCTGCTTTGTCATATGGTTAAAATTCAGATTTCAACTCACACTCACTTTGGTTATAACATATTACATTCATGGTATTATGTAAACAATAGTTATGGTTTATGCAATTGTTCGAGGTCAAATGATCCTTGCAAAGTGAAACTTGTTAGAAATATGGGGCATATTATATAATTGATGTTGGTATAAAAACTTTGGATAAAAGGGTTTTTGTTTCAATCTTGCAAAGTGGAAGTGACACGTTTATTTTTTAATATGTTTTATTAATGAAAATGATGAAGTTTTGGATGTATTACACCCTAGCTATGGTTGATGTAAATTAATGAGTGGGCGGAGAAGCAATGTTAATTTACTACACATCATTCTTACCCCCACCTTGAGCTCACCACCCTCACCTTGTCGCAGATTTGATTACTCTGGTTAGTTTTCCTCCATTTCATTCGGATGTGGGAGAATAGTGGTGGTTTTTGGATATTTTAGGTGCTTTCCTCATGGGTATATTCTAGCCTCACTCTGGATAGAATATTGGTGTTGAATATTAGAATTCGTATGTAGAGTGCTTTATTTTTAAAAGATATGGTGGTTGGATGTGTATTCTATCTATGCAAATAAATTGGGTTGGAGTTTGGAATGTTTTAAGTTGGTTTGTTTAATGATCCTTCATGTTGATTTATTCGGTTATGGTTGAACCCTGGATGGATAATGGTTATTATTTCTCCTTAATGTTGATATTTTTTGAAAAAAATATTTTTTTCCACCCATGTCTCATGTATAATCTTAGAGGTTCTTTTTTTTGGTAAAAAAAAAAAGGGACAGTCGGTTTCTTTTTTCTATTTGTAGTTATTCTTACCTCTTTCTCCATTCACGAGAGAGTTGTGGCCATGTCGAGATTCCATTCCACAGCTTGAATGAATGCAAGGTTGGGTTTTACCTCGCGGCCACCTTGGAAGATACTATGTCAAACCCTACTATTAAATTTGTTGGAGGTTTTGGTTTCATGTTACAAACCTCGCTTGTCGAGTTGTCTCACCCACGAGGCTATTCAAACACTTCTCTCCCTTATCATGGTTGTTGTAAATTTGGAATCTGGTTTTTTAAATGGTTATATGTTGAACCGACAGTTCATAGATTTGTTGTTTGCATATCTCCTTGGCCCATTGGCTGACTACCTTCATGATTTTTTGTCATTTTGAAGACTGTATTGTGAATAAAAGAAAAGAGAGTCAATGTTTCAAACCCGATATGTCACATAGAAAATAATGGAAGTAGATACCAACCTCGTTTGTTGAATATTTATTGGCCTTGTTACATGATGCAAGAGCATCACTCTACCTCATCACACGTCAGTTGATTAGCACGAGTGGTGCACATTCAAATAAGGGAGAGGTGTCTCCCTCTCATTTCTCCTTCGAAAATCTAAAGCGTGATTAAGGAAATAAATGCTGACAGGTTGGAAGAGACAAATTGTGCCTTCGCACAAGCTGGAGATAAGGTAACCATTAAGTGGTTGGCAGTAGGAGGTATCTGTATCTGATTTAGATATGATTTCCATAATTGTAATCCACCCATTAGACAGGTGTTTGAAAGGTGATTAGACACCTCTATATTATCTTGGAGGGAAGCCCGTCGAGCCCCTCTTATATAAACACTTGTATTGCTACCAGTAGAGTAGGCATCAATGTAGGAGATAGATGCATAGGAGAATTGAGAGTCGAGACTCATTTGTAGTCTGGAATCATATGTTGTAATAGACATTCCACCATTAAAATAAAGGAACAATTTTTCTTATTTATCATTTTTTGTGTAATCCATTTTGTGTTATGAATGTCATTCGTATGTATTTGAGTTGTAGATGTATGTTATAAATCATCTGCAGGGATAGAGGTATAACTTTCTATATGTGAGTATGGTGTATTAAGTCTGGAACTCAAGTCTAAGTGCAAGGAATGTGTGACAAATATTTGAGACTCTGTGAGATTATGCAAGGAGTGTGTATCATAACTCAGTCGAGTCAGAAGAGAAGCTGCCAGGAGGGCACACCAGGATAATTCATGGACTCGGGAGGAAATTTCAAGGTGGTTGGGTACATTGGAAAGAAAGCCTATGTAGATTATCTAGGTGGATATCGGTGGCCACCCACCTTTTCCAACTGACTCAAAATAGTTTTCTGGCAATTTTGGTAATTTACTATTTTTAGCAACTTTTCGACTCTTGAAACTTCTGGATCTGTTTTGAGGCCCTAAATGATTATTTTTGGGAAAAAGAGGAGAAAAATGGATTTTTCTTATTTGTTTCCCCAAAAATGAATATCCTCAACGATACCTTTCCAATGGGCTATCATGCGCCTAAAACGGATATTCTATGCAAAAGTTACGACCCCAAGAAGTTGATATACTAACTTACCCAAACGGGGCCCACATAACTTTTGGCACTTCATATCCTAGGGTTAGGTTTTTGGATGTCTATAGTTTTTGGAATTCTTATTTATTGTAAAAAGGCCTTCAAAGACTCATTGTAATCATCTTCTTGCAGATGAGCACAGACGTCACATCTCTTCTCAAATATAAGCCGCCACCATTCCAGCAAGCTTGTTTTCTGCTGCATTTTATAGTTTCATCTTATTTCCTTATTGAATAAAAAACTAGTTTTACTGTATCTCTGTTATTTTGTGTTAACCACCTATTATTAATCTGTAGTCATTTCATTTTTCTCATAAAATATGGATTAGTGGTATTAGAGCGGTTTGTTCCTTGTCATCATAATGCATGTCCCCAACAAGTTCGGAGTACAAAGAGTTGGGTCTCGAGCTTGTTTCTCTTGAGGACAAAAGATCTCGCATGCCTAAGAGACCTCTCATGGCAGGAGAAAATAAATATGGAGGGATAGGAGATCCTTTCAAAATGTTTCTTGAGGAAGCCCTCACGCAACAGAGGAATGAGATGATGGATAGTTTCACACAAATCCTTCGATGGCTACCAATAGGTGACACATCTTCTTTGAGCGGAGGAGTCACCTCCTTCAAGGTACAAATAGACTTCGATATTACTATATGTGTAGTTCAGATAGACACAGATGTTGTAGAAAAGTGGTTGAATCTACTAGAAGGGTATTTTTCTGTCCATAACTTTTTGACTAGAGAAAAGATTACTTTTGCGCTCCTCAAAGCCATTCCCCATGTCAAAGATTGGTGGGAAACTTTCTGTGAGCAAAATGAAACAGAGGAACCCTCATTATTTACAGTCATGGCCACTTGGGAATCCTTTAGGGATGCTATTAAGGAACAATACTACCTTTTCGAAAGTTATGACAACTTGTATACCAAATGAACCACACTATGGCAAGCAAGAGACCAAGCAGTGCCAGATTTCACAAATATCTTCCATACCTTGTGCACCAAACTGGGTATCAAATATTCAGAGCGACATCTAGTGCTCAAGTATCATGGTGCTCTACATAGATACATCCATACTGAAATGGAATTTCTGGACATCTCATCCTTGGGCACGGCCTACCGATATGTCATCAAAATCGAGCAGAAGATCAAACAAAAGATACAGTAATTTGGGCATGGGAACCCCTCAAAAAAAAATCTAGGAAAGGGCGGCCCCAATCCATAGAAAAAAGGAGAGATAAAATATGGACAGTATCAGGACAACCATTCCAAGCTGCAAGAAAAGAAGGACACTAGAAAGACAAAGAAAGACATCGGGAAGTGGTGTGACTTCCATACGAGCCCTTGGCATAACACTATTGACTACCACTCAAAGTAGTCACTGGTGGCTGAAGTCAAAGCCTATGAATAAGATCTAGGTTCTGAATCTGATTTAGAAACAGAAAGGGGAAGACAGATCATTGACACAAAACCCAGTGCGACCGTTGCTACCACCAAGATCCAGCCTAGTGAACCAGATGAGAAAGAATAAGGAGAGTGCCTCGTCCATTCAAAGATGTGGGTAAAAGGCACCCCGATGCACTTCATTGTTGATAGCACTAGCCAAAAGAACCTCATCTCAGCAGAGGTCTTCAAGTGGTTGGCCCTGCTAACAACGTTTCACCCACAACCCTACACCATTGGATGGCTCTGCCAAGGAAGTGATCTTCACGTTAGTCAACAGTGTCAACTGTTTTACAACATTAAGCCCTTCAAAGACAAGGTATTGTGTGATGTTTCTCCTCTCAAAGTTTTTGATGTTATTTTGGGCCAACATTATTTATGGAAACATCATGTTGTATATGAGTCTAGGCCTCGTAGTGTTCTTATTACTTTGAATAGAAAATTGTACAAGATACCCGAGGTAGTCCCACCTAGTGTTATTTCCTTGATCTTTTCTAAGAAATGCAGGAAGGTCATCTCTCAGATGGGGAATTTTGTCTTATTCATGATTCTCTCTCAGAATGAGCGAAAGATCACAGCCACATCCAGGATCTCTGCGACCAACCTCTCCACATAGCAGAAGCAAGTAGATAAGGTCGTGGAATAATACTCAGATATCTTCTCCTCACCTACTAAGGTACCTCTGCACTGCCAGGTCAAGAACCCCATCGATCTGACCCCCAGTGTACTACTTCCCAATGGGATAGTCTATCGTTAAACTTTGTTAGAGAAACAGGAGATCAAGTGACAGATCGAAGAACTATTCCACAAGGGGCACATTCGTCCCATCTCATCACCTTGCGGGAGCCCAATCGTGCGGGTACAGAAGAAAGATGGAATCAGGAAACTCTGCATTGATTATCGGGATTTGAATAAAATCATAGAAAGAAATCGATACCCAATTCCCTAAATCAAAGACCTCATTGATAAACTCATGGGGGAAAAATAGCTCAGTAAGATTGATCTAAAGTCTAGCTACCACTAGTCCCGATAGAACAGATAGATGCATGGAATACCGCCTTCGATTCAAAGGAAGGCCTTTTTGAATGGTTTTTCATGCCCTTTAGTTTGACAAATGTTCCATCCACTTTCATGAGGATGATGGAAAATATCCTACAGCCATTCACCAACATTTTTGTAGTGGTGTATCTTGATGACTTTCTCATTTACAACAAGACTTGGGATGAACACTTGCAGCATATTCAACAGGTTCTGCACACCCTATAGCAACACAAGCTATACGCCAACTTGGAAAAACTCTCCTTAGGCATGGACATGGTCCGTTACCTGGGATACATCATTGATCATCATGGAATACATGTGGATCCAACCAAGATTCAATTCATCTATGACTATCTAGCCCCAACCACACTCATTGAGCTTTGAAGCCTCTTGGGCCTTTCCAATTTCTATCGCAGGTTCTTGTTGGGATTCTCCCATATTGCATGGGCTGTCATCCAAATAACCAGGGGTGGCAGTAAGGAGAAATTGTTTTGGGGACGGTCCCAACAACAAGCATTTCATGATTTGAAGCAGTTCTTGTTCTTAGCCCCAGTACTTTCACTACTAGACCTGCAACATCCCTTTGAGATCTAGATATATGCTTCAGACTATGCTATGGGTACCATTCTCACTCATCACGACCACCATGTGGCCTATCATAGTGAAACACTATCAGATGTTGTACGTAATTACCCTCCTTACGAAAAATAAATGTACTCCATTGTGCAAGCCTGTACCCAGTGGAAACATTACACTCTTGGGAAGGAGACAATCATCCACATTGATCATAAGCCACGAGAATTCATGCAGACACAATGAAAATTGTATAATGACCACCATCAAAAGTGGTCCACATAATTGCATAAATTCCACCTCAACATCAAGTATAAAACAGGAATCATGAACCGTGTTGCCGATTGTTTGAGAAGACTGCTAGTCATGGCACTCACCACGGTGCTAGACTCTTGCATCCATGAGACCTATGGATGGTCCCAACTCTATGAGACAAACTTGTACTTTACCACCACCTACCAAATGTTGGGTGCAAACACAATTGTCGATAATTTCCATCTTCAGGATGGGTTGTTGTGTCGTCTAGGCCATATCTATGTTCCATCAAGCGAGCGAGTGAAGTTGATCTAGGAAGCCCACTACAATTAGGTAGCAGGACACTTCGGCATCGAAAAGACAGTGGAGATTCTACAAAAACATTTCTAGTGGCCGAAACTTTGACAGGAGGTCAGCAAGTATATCAAGTTCTGCACTCCCTTCATTATTGCCAAAATGACCATTAAGAAACAGGGCCTATAGACCCCTCTTCCTACTCCTGACAGGCCGTGGGAGTCCATCTCAATGGAATACATGTCAGGCCTTCAATCCACCAAGCAAGGAAATGACTGTATTTTTGTGGTTGTTGATCACTTTTCTAAGATGGTGATTCTAGTTTCTTGCAAGAAGAGCATCACAGTAGAGGCCACTACCAAGCTCTTCTTTCAACGAGTCTGGATAAATTTTGGAATCCCACAAACCATTGTCTTAGATCGGGACAATCAATTTCTCATCACATTTTGGTAGATCCTCTAGCCACTACTGGACACTAAGATCACCAAATCCATGGTCTTCCACCCTCAGACAGATGGCTAAACTAAGGTTGTAAATCAAATGATTGTGCATATCCTTCACATGTATAGTTATAAACACCCTCGCACATGGTATGAGAGCCTTCCCTATATCTAGCATAGCTACAATTGAGCCCTGCATAGCTCAATCGGACACAACCCCTTTTAGGTGGGGTTGGGATTCCAACAATTGGGTCCCATAGATGTTGCACTTTCCCTTCCGGTCACCTCAACCAACTCATCTCCTGCTCCAACTGAAGCTAAAAAATCCACCTGTTTCATTGATTGGATCCAGCACATCCGCCAACAGGTTCAGGATATCCTACAGAAGTCCAATGACAAGTACAAGCAGTGCCATGATCAACATCAGGTGCCACACAAGTTTTAGGTGGGTGACAAAGTTTGGTTGCACTTGCAGAAAGAATGCCTTAGAGGACCCCACTGAAATATTCTCCCACTTCGTTATGGGTCGTACACCATCACCAAGGCTATGGGGGATAATGGTTTTGAGCTCAATATTCCTCATTTCCTTGGATTGCACCCAGTGTTCAATGTGGATCACCTTCGCCATTATTTCCCACCATTATTGGACACCTTAGAAGTAGTAGAACACCTGACACCACTAGAGCTCAATCTCGATTGCATGCAACAAGAACCCAGTGATAATATTATGGACACACAGATCAAGGGAACTCGACAACAATGGATCCAACTTTATCGAGTTGTCAAAGCAGGGCACCTCTTACACCAAGGCAAGTGGCTCACCCGGGGCCACCAGAAATTTCCTCATCTGATGGGGGAACTCAATGCAATGGAGAACATTGATTCCTAAGGAGGGAGAATTTATCTAGGTGGATATCAATGTCCAACCACCTTTTTCAACTGGCTCAAAACCATTTTCTGGCAATTTTGGTAATTTACTATTTTTAGCAGATTTTTGGGTCGTGAAACTTCTAGAGCCATTTTGAGGCCCTAAACAACATTTTTTGGGGAAACAGGGAGAAACATGGGAGTTTCATCAATGTTTCCCCAAAAATGAATCTCCTTGATGATACCTTTCCAATCGGCTATCATGTGCCTAAAACGGAGATCGTATGCAAAAGTTACAACCGCGGGAAGTTGATGTACTAACTTACCCAAATGGGGCCCACATGACTTTTGGCGCTTCATCTCCTAGGGTTAGGTTTTTGGATGTCTAGGGTTTTGGGCATTCCTTTTTATTGTAAAAATTCCTTCATAGCCTCATTGTAATCATATTCTTGTGAATGAGCGCAGTCGTCACATCTCTTCTCAGAAATAAGCCGCCACCATTCCAACAAGCTTGTTTTCCGCTAGATTTTACAGTTTCAGCTTATTTCCTTATTGAATAGAAAAATAGTTTTACTGTATCTTTGTTATTTTGTGTTAAGCACCTGTTCATAATTTGTAGTCATTTTTTTCTTCTCATAAAATCCATATCAGTGAGAGGAATCACAGCACAGAGTTACTGAACACTCTATAACACTCTGCCAGGAGGGCACAGAGAAAGTATGAGGGTGTACTCAAGCAAGACATTCTGAAGTGTTGGAATATTTAAGAGAATCCCAAGGTTTCTAAACACTCTAAGGAAGGAAGGATTTTCAAGATTTCATCGAAAAAGGAAAGGAGATGCCTTAATACTTCTAGGAAGGCTAAGGGAGAAGCCATCGAAAGGATTATCCGAGCGCAAGTAGTGCACCAAGGAGACTGTAAGTTCATATTACAAGCTCAGGAAGAAGGGCTTCAATTTTCTAGGAGGGCACGAGAAATTCCACTGAAAGACGCAGAGAAACTCAGAACCTTGGAGGTTTTCAAGCCAATCAAAGTCGCAGGGGAAATTACGCAGAACTCTAAAAGGAGTGCAGAAGAAGATCTAGAACAATCTAAGTCTCGAGAAGAAATTGCGCTAAGTGTGAAAGAAGGTCGAGGACTTGCTGAAGTCCTGAAGACTGTGAAATAATCCATCATCGGGAGGAGATAGGTGGTAGAATATTAGGAGATCTAAGAGCCAGAGCTTTGGAAGGTTTGCTAANTAGAAGAAATTGCGCTAAGTGTGCAAGAAGGTCGAGGACTTGCTGAAGTCCTGAAGACTGTGAAATAATCCATCATCGGGAGGAGATAGGTGGTAGAATATTAGGAGATCTAAGAGCCAGAGCTTTGGAAGGTTTGCTAAAGAGAAAACATAGATCTTCGCAAAGTCATGAAGAGTGATTTGAATCTAGACTGTTGGATCTGGAGGGGATGCGTAGAGGTGATCCAGACATTTCATAGGAGTAGTACCCCGAGAGATATTGGAGAAGGGTATCGAGAGACTCCCAAAGGTCGAAGTATAGAGTAGATCGCATTTGTCGATTATAAGGAAGGATGGGACCATTGATCCTTGCACCGTTTTAAGTTAGTCAATTTGTAGTTCTAGAATGTGAGGGTTGGTTTTCGTGGAAAGAGCCGAAGCCCAAAGTTCTTTGTGGTTGAGCCTCGAGACACATCCCGAGGACATGTGATAGAAAGGGCCTAGCATGGAGAGCTAAGTTTCACTGCAAAATTTCTTCGAAGGGTTAAGAGGACCCGCACTTCAGAGGAAAAAGGACTTGTGGTAGAGTTGGTCAGGTTCCAATAGGAAGCCGAAGAGTCAATCCAACTCGGGTGTTGAGAATGATCCTAGACCGAGAGGTCACACAGCCCTGAAGGAGAAGGGTTTGGGGTCTGGACCAAGTGGTATCAGAGCCTGATTTTTCTCTCAGGTGAAAAGAAGGAGATAAAAGAGATACTCTAATACCATTTGGTATTAGAGCGTGATTTTCTCTCAGGCGAGAGGAAGGAGACAAAGTGTGATACTCTGTGGAAATTGTTGCAAGGCGTGCAACAGATGATAAACAACCAGGTGGGTTGCAAGTGAAGCGAGATGGTTGTTGGAGGTCATGAGCATGGTCAAAGAGAAGTCTACCCATAGAAAAGCAAAGCGAAGATGGACAAGGAGCTCAATAGTATCCAAGAAGAGACAAAGAGGCTAGCATTTAAGATGCAACAGGAGGCAAAGGTGCGATGGAGGTGAGAGTGGACTTTGAAAAGGACATATAAGTGGCCTTTTCAAGAGTTGTTGGCCTGAAGGAAACAACAGGAATTAAAAGGGTGGTTGAGATATGCCTAAAACCTCAATGGCCAGGGAATGATATCTGGGAGGATTCTCATAGGTTTGCATGTGGTCAATGAGGAGGAATTAGGTGGTCTTGTAAACTGGAAGGAGGGTATAGGAGACATCCTGAATTTCCAAGTAGGAAAGGGAGAAGAGATGATCTCAGTTGAGAGTTCATGTCAGCAGGGGGTGTTGATAGATAGAGAGGAGGAGGAAGAAAGGCCTCATCCATATGAATATTCACCCGGAGTTGCAAGCCACGTGAATGAATATGATGACAAGTTGGAAAATTTCATCACATGGGACAAGGATCAGAGGTGCATTCTGGTCATTGGAGGAGTTGAGATATTCCTGCCAAGCAGCCAAGGAGAGGCTAGCACATATATTACAGATGAAACAGAAGGACAACAAGCTAAGATTGTCTTGAAGGAGGAGAAACATATATTGATGTATATCCTAACAAAAGAGGAAAACCCAGTTGAGTTACTGACTCGGTGAGAGATGGAGTTAAAGGCACTAGAGGATTGGTTGGACAGTTTGAAACCAGGAGGTGGCTGCCATGAGATAGCCATGCCAAAGGAGACATGCCAATATGAGTTGCAACTGGAGAAAGATGTAATAGAACCAGTTGAAGAACTAACATGAGTTACTCTATTAGAAGAAGTATCTGAACAACAGTTCAGTGGAAAGACTGTGGAATTGGATTCTACAGCAAAGTGGCCAGTCATCTTCACAAGGGATGAAATAATAATGGGATATTAGGATAACATACCCATGGAATGGCATGAAGAGTTGCAGCTAAACAGACCGCACAAGCCGAACCAGTTGATGAATTAGTTGGAATAAGTCGTAGAGGAGATACGAAGGTTGATGTTGAGGCCAGCAGAAGAAGCGGTCAACAAGGAGAAGCTGGACAGAAAGGAACCTACATGAGAAATGGGAAGATGTAGACGTAGTAGTAGGAGTAAAGAGGAGAAAAAGGACAGCTCCAAGAGAAATTTTGGGATCCAGGAGGATTTCAACAAAGTTGGGAAGCTCATGCACAGGAGCTCATTAATTTTCATAGTCGTGGAGTATGATGCAGGAGCATCTCTCTACCTCAGCATGCACTAGCTGATTAGCATGAGTGGTGCACATTCAAATAAGGGAGAGGTGTCATCCTCTTATTTCACCTTCAAAAATCTAAAGCATGATCAAGGAAATAAATTTTGACAGGTTGGAAGAGCCAAATTGTGCCTTTGCATAAGTTGGAGATAAGGTCGCCATTAATTGGTTGACGATAGGAGGGATTTGTATCTGATTCAGGTCAGATTTCCATCATTGTAATCTTCCCATTAGACAGGAGTTTCAAAGGTGATTAGACACCTCTAGCTTATCTTGGAAGGAATCTCGTCGAGCCCCTACTGTATAAACTTTTGTATTGTTTCCAGTAGAGTAGGCATTGGTGTAGGAGATAGATGCATAGGAGAATTAAAAGCCGAGATTCAATTGTAGTCCAAACTCATATGTTGTAATGGTCATTCCATCACTAATGGAAAGGAATAGTTTTTCCTGTTTATCAATTTCTGTGTAATGGATGTTGTGTTATAAATGTCATTCGTATGCATTTGAGTTGTAGATGTATGTTATAAATTGTCTACAGGGATAAAGGTATACCTTTATATCTGTGAATATGTTGGATTAAGTCTAGTTCTCAAGGGTAAGTTCAAGTAGTGTGCAACAAAGAGTTGAGACTTTTTGAGCCAACGCAAGGAGTGTGTATCTGAACTCAGTCGAGTTAGAAGAGAAGATGTTAGGAGGGCACACCAGGATAATTCATAGACTCAGGAGGAAATTTCAAGTTGGTTGGGTACCTTGGAAAGAAATATTGTGTAGGAGGAAGTACAACACAGAGTTACTAAACACTATGTAACACTCTGCTAGGAGAACATAGAGAAAGTACGAGGGCATACTTAAGCAACACATTCTAAAGTGTTGGAATCCTTAAGAGAATTTTAAGGGTTTTGAACACTCTGATGAAGGAAGGATTTGAAAGAGTGCATTGACTAAGGAAAGGAGATGCCTTAAGACTTCCAGGAAGGATAAGCAAGAAGTTTTCGAAAGGCTTAGCCAAGCGCAAGGAGTGCACCAAGGAGACTGTAATTTCATCTTAGAAGATCAGGAAGAAGGGAATTAAGTTTCTAGGAGGGCACGAGAAAGTCCATTGAAGGATGCATAGTAACTGAGAACCATGGAGGTTTTCAAGCCGAGCAAAGTCATAGGGGAAATTGCACAAAAATCTGCAAGGAGTGCAGAAGAAGATCGAGAACAATCTAAGTCTCGAGAAGAAATTGTGCTAAGTGTGCAACAAGGTAGAGGAATTACCGAAGTCTTGAAGACTGTGAAATATTCCATCATCGAGAGGAGACAGGTGGCAGAAGATCAAGAGATTTGGGAGCTGGAGCTTCAAAAGGTTTGCTAAAGAGAAAATAGAGATCCTTGTGAAGTTGTGAAGAGCGATTTGAATCTAGACCATTGGATCTAGAGGTGACGCGTAGAAGCGATCCTCACATTTCGTAGGAGTAGTACCCTGATAGATATCGAAGAAGGGTATCGAGAGAATCTTAAAGGCGAGATTCCAGAGTAGATCATAGTAGTTGATCAGAAGGAAGGATGGGGACCATTGATCCTTGCACTATTTGAATTTCATCGATTCAAAGTTCGGGAATGTGAGAGTTGGCCGCCATGGAAAGAGCTGAAGCCTGAAGAACAAAGTGCTTTGTGGTTGAGCCCCGAGACATAGCCCAAGGACATGTGATAAAAAGGGCCTAGAATGGAGAGATAAGTTTCATCATCAACTTTCTTTGAAGGGTTAAGAGGACCCACATTTTGGAGGAAGGACCTGTGGTAGAGTTTGTTGGGTTCCAGCAAGGGGCTGAAGAGTCAATCTGACTCAGGTGTTGAGAACAATCCGAGACTGGGAGGTCACGTAGCCCCGAAGGAGAAGGGGCTGGGGTCTAAACCATTAAACTCCATAGAACACTTGATGTGGTCTATTTTAATATATGGAAATGATTATGTTGGTACCCCATCATATGAAAAGAACTATGCAAATAAAACAAATGATTTGTACAGTGGGAAGAAATTTGTTATAGTTGTTTTGGCTCAGTGATGTTTGGAGTCAGTTGATTTTTAAATAAAAGGAAGAGTGACCAAATAATAGAATAAATGGTTTTGAGCCAGTCCATTGTGAAAAAGTTGAAATTGGTTGATGTAAATATTAAAGTTCGATGTAATGTTCATTTTCTCGGCCTCCTCATGTCTGCTCTAAGCACTTTGTATGTGATCGTTGATAGTTGGAATTATGGACAGTGTTTGTATAAATTGTGTTGTTGTTCAAAAATGAAATATAGGAATTGATTGGCTGAGTTTGACAATCCTGGATTCTTGCTTTGGGTTTGATATATAAGTTGTTGTGTCTTTAACTTTGAGATTGCCTATAGTTTAAAATGATTTTTTTGGCAATTAAGGGTATGTTATTTAAAAAGAACAAATGTTATTTTATTTAATGCAACATTATCTATTTCATTTCCCATCCATTATACCACTTTTCTCTCCTTACAAGCCCACCATCTTCCTAGATTAATTTAAATTCCATGTTTTGTTGTTGTAAATGACATTTCAAAAGAAATAATAAAAAGGAGAAGCGATTGATGTTTAAATTGGAAATGGAAGTATTTTTTTGAAACAGATATTTCATTTATGTTGCTTCAACAATATCCGTTGGTGGTCCCCGTCCATGCTACCACGTTTCATTCATTACCAACCCTTCATCTTCCCCATAATCCTATCATTCCCTATTCAATATCAATTAATTATTGATTTGAGTAATATGATGGATGGATTGATTGCATGTGCTTTTGTTGAGGATGATAGAGCCAACCTTTGATTTTATCTAGGTAGGGTTCATGCATGGATTGTCAATAGTTTTCATAACTAATTGGAACATTGCTTCATGTTGATCTTTTTCAATAGAGACAGTAATGCCAGAGGTAGTAGAGGTAGCAGAAATTGGCAGAGGGGTCATAGAAGACCTTGGTTGTCCATACATTTTGATGTTGACCCCTAGGAATTGAACCATATTTTCCAAGATGGGTTCTTCAACCTAGTAGGCCAAGGGATCCTCTAGGCCCGACCTGAAAGACCTCCCTTTCAATAACATCAAAACATTTTTGGCATCTCAGTACCTTCTCATGTATCAATGCAACCAAAACCGCCTGTCAACGATGGAATGATAGGGTTATTGGGAAGATGAAGGGTTGGTAATGAACAAAAAGAGGGTTTTTGTTTCAATATTGATTCTAGTATAAAAACAATAGATAACAGGGTTTTTGTTTCAATATTTTGAAGTGGAAGTGACGTGTTGATTTTTAAATATGTTTAATTAATGCAAATGATGAAATTTTGGATGTATTACACCCTAGCTATGGTTGATGGAAATTAATGAATGGGTGGATAATCGATGTGTGTTTACTGCACATCATTCTTACCCCCACCTTGATCTCACCACCCTCACCTTGACGCACATTTGGTTGCTCTGGTTAGTTTTCCTTCGTTTTTCTCAACCGTTCAAGAATAGTGGTGGTTTTTGGTTCTTTTTGGTGATTTCCTCACAAGTATGGTGACTCTCGCCCTTCCATTCATCATTCTAGACTTGATCTAGATAAAATATGCGTTGGCTCTTAGAATTCATATGCAAAGTGCTTTCTTTCTGAAAGATATGGTGGTTGGATGTGTGTTATTTCTGTGAAAATGAATTGGGTTGGTGTTTTGAATGTTGCAAGTTAGTTTGTTTAATGCTCCTTCATGTTGAAGTTATTCAGTTATGGTTGCGCCTGTGATGGATAATGGTTATTATTTCTCCTTGCTGTTGATATTTTATGAAACATTTATTTTGTTTCCACCCATGTCTTGTGTATAATCCTTGAGTATTGGTTTTTGGTAAACAAGAAAAGGGACAGTCGAGTTCTGGGTTCTCTTTGTGCTTATTATTACCTCCTGCTCGATTCACAAGAGAGTTTTGGCCCTGTCGACATGTCATTCCACAATTTGAATGAATGCAAAATTGGGTTTTACCTCGCAACCACCTTGGAAGCTATTGTGTCAAACCCTATTGTTAAAGTTGTTGGAGGTTTTGATTTCATGTTGCAAACATCACTTGCCAAGTTGTCTCACCCACCAGGCTGTTCAGACACTGATCTCCCTTGTCATGGTTGTTATAAACTTGGAATCAGGTTTTTGAATTGGTTATATGTTGACCCGACAATTGAGAAATTTGTTGCTTGCATATCTCCTTGTTCCATTGGTTGAATACCTACAAGAGTTTTGGTCATTTTGAAGACTGTATAGTGAATAAAAGAAAAGAGTGTCAAGGTTTCGAACCCATATTGTTACATAGAAAATAATGGAAATAGATACTAGCCTCGTATGTTGAATATTTTTTGGCCTTGTTACACTTCATAGCACGCTTGATGTG
>JASDQU010371606.1:28408-39838 GCA_032191745.1 Picea mariana
GATGATGTGTCTACTCATAGATGGGAGGCACTCAAGAAAAGACGAGCCCTCCAGGGCCAAGCTCAAGTTATATGGCTCTTGGTACTCCATGTCTAGGACTTATGGGCCTCGAGACATAATATCCTTATCTATCCCTAAGATAGGGGATAACAAGTCCTATATATCTTATTGATTTCTTCCAACTCCAAACATGTTTCCTCTACAGACCTTTCTCCTTCTGAGGGATCTAGTGGAGCAATTACTCGATACTCACCTGATTCAAAAGTAATTTTCTATGTCTTCAGGTTAATCACAGTATGGTTCTCAAATTCCTAGTCTAGTCCTAGTAATGTTGGGTAGGGTGTTGTGCCATCTACTATTTCTATAACTTCAAAATCTCAAAGAGTGTGCACATGTTTAAGTCTTCCAATTGGTAACACTCTATGCTTATTCGCCAATTTCAACTAGACAAGTGAATATCCTAATGTGATTTCTCCCATACACTTCCTTGTATTCTTAGGTACAACATTCACTTCAGAGACTAAATCAAGTATGATATTTCCCATATTGAAATCCCCAATGTTGGAATTTAACCTAAATTCCCTACTTGTTCTTATTTTTGTTCTAACTTCCCTTCTACTTCTCTGTTGCATCTTTCTAGAAAAATATGTAAGACCTTAATGGATTATGAATCATTTAATAACTTAACACATGATTGCATAAAAGTCTTTACGTTACTTACTTTCTTTGAGGGATTTCCTTTGTTGGTGTGATCCATTGAACATGGAATCTCGTACATTGGTGGATCTTGCATTTGTTGCGTAATTGATGTAGATCCAATTTTCTCTTATAGAATTTCTTGCATGGATTCCTTAAATGTCTCCTTTTCTTTCTACATGTCAAAAATATTTTGTGGTTAATTTTTCTTCTTTACCCATTGGTGTTGAGTTCGATATTGTTTTGTTGCATCAGCTCCCATCTTGGCTCCTCCTCGAGTAACTATGTTGATTTTTTTCCCATTATCCTTGGCTTCTACGGAAATCCACTAGACATTCCGATTGTTTTGGTTCTTTTTTTTTCTGTATTTTTCCCAATAGTGTTGGAAAGTCTTCTGTGTCATGGTATTCTATGAAAAAATACATACATGTCGTAGGTGGAAGTGGACAAACTCTTGCATAATGTCTTAGTTTTTTACAGTTGTGGAAGACTATTGTCCCTCTTCCTCATCCAAATCCTCTTCTACCTCAACCTCCACCTATGAATCCACCTTTATCACTTCACAGTGCATTGCATTGGTGTATCTGGTTATACTACATGGGATTATAATATGGTTGTTCTTGGACCTTGACCAAGTTTTGAGGAATGCTTGGTCATATTTGACCAGTTTTGGGACTATGATAGCTTGCCAAAGATGGAGCACAATGTGAAGTGGAAATTAGGGAAACTAGACCTATTTTTGGGTCCCTTTAGGGTTTTGGGTTGATTTAATGGGAAAGGGATGTCAACCCGTGGGTTTACCCACACTTAGGCCCATTTTGTAATATATAAATAGATACTCAGGCAATGTAAGTAGAGGATGGTAGCACATCTATGTGATGTATAACTGAAGGCTTAGTGCTAGTAACTGGATCTGTGTGATTAGATGTATATTGCAAGTGCTCTATGCATGATTATAAGGAGATTGAAAAGATCAATGCAAGTTGTTGTAGTTTTGTGATAAAGTGCAAGGAAGAAGGATCTAGAGAGATGCACAGATCTTCTGTCCTGTGCAAAGTAAGGGTCATTGAATCTCTGTGCTGTAATCGCTTGACCGAGATAGTATAAAGAAAAAAACTTTATGGACATAGCCCTAGGGTGGGGCTGAACCACGGTAACTTTGTGTATTGTGCTCTGTACTTTGACCTAATGCATTTATCTCCTTCTTGGCTAAGTGCTTGATGTGATTAAATAGATTTAGTTATGCTTTGTGCTTCTGAGATAGGAATGAATGTTAGATATGATATATAAGATGCTTAGTGTCTGATCTGGTGAATCCAATCTATATTGTTGTATCTAAGTGCTAAGTATTCTCGAATCTAAGTATATACTACGATGCTCTGTGCTCCTTGTGAAGTAAGATAAGGGTTAATTCTAAGGAACTATCGGTGTTGAGTGCTCTGTTAAATATATAATCACAAATCTGTGTTCCAACTAAGGTTGCGGACATCTGAGTCCTACAACAACCCCTGCCTTTACCTCGAGTGAGACTTCATCTTCTTCGTAGGTGTTCCCAAAAGGGCTAGTAGTTAGGGTTTGTTGGTGTGTTCTTGATCATGAACCTTGGGTCTACCTCTGTGCCAAAAAATGGTTCCGTTGTCGGGACCTGGAACTGTGATTGCTGGGAACTAAAGAAGAAGAAGATTTGTGCAAAATAAGCTCTGAATTAGATCAAATCTGAAGAAAGGAAGATCATATCTAAAGAAAATAAGCGAGATATGAACACTCTGTGCTCCAAGAAAAGTAAAAGTGGAAATTTCTGAAAGAAAAAGGTGAGATCTGTAGAAAAGAGGTAAGATCTGTAAACTATGTGCTCTGATAAAGGTAAGAATAGTTAAAAGTCTTAGATCTGAAAACTTTGTGCTCTATATAGGAAAGATAAGTGGAAATTTTTTGTTTCTGAAGCATGAATTTAGGTATGCTTGATAGATTTTGTCCTAGACTGAAAACCAGGGCATTGTTAGATGGAAGAAAATTTGATAGATATGATAAGAATAATGATAGATATGTTATACCTATGCATAGAAAGAATGTTTGGATTAACATATGGATGCAAGATCCTTGAAAGAATTTTTTGTGGGCTAACCACCATGACCCTAGTGCGAAGTACAGAAGATATTGGGGGTCATTTAAAAGAAAGAGAGGATTGACCCAATTTTATAGTTGTAGAAAATCGGGACATTTAGCTAAGGAGTGCCCTGGTGGAAGAACGAATTGTCTCTGTTGCAAGGCTTCGAACCATGAAGTATTGGATTGCCCTAGAATGATTGCCAGGCTTGAAAAAATGAATCTACACGAAGAAAACCTTAAGGAAGATCCACAAATAGTAGAAACCCAGAAAAAATCAGAGAAGATGTTACTATAGATGAAAGAAACCTTGAATGATCACCGACATTTCAGGCTATCAAAGATCTTCAAAGAAAAAGAATGCATCGAAGTAAGAATAGAAGACTTCGACATTGACTGTGTTCTAGATGAGGAAACACATGTGAATGTCATGACAAAAAGAACTTGGGAAGCTATAGGGAGACCTTCTATGACTTCATCCCTAAGTGGAATAGGGTTATTCAAAGGAAAAATGGTAAACCTATGTGGAAGGGTCACTCGAATATCTATGAATGTCAATGGAATTCTGACAGAGGAAGATTTTGAAATGATCAAATTTATTGAGGATAGTGCCCCATTTACTATGTTACTTGGAAATCCTTGGATTGAAAGAGATCATGCTAGAAATAAGGTGGAAGAAAAAGTTTTATAACAACAGAGACAAGAGTTAAAAGACTTCAGGACTAGAAAGATCGTGCAGTTGATTGAAGAAAAAAAGAACAGATTGAAGCCATTTCACACTAGAAACCTAGACTTCAAAGTTATCAAAATGGCAGAGGATTCATAGAAGAATGAAGTCTCCATCACGGATAAATAAGAGTCGTTATCCCTAAACCCTAAGAAACAACATCAACAACGTGAAGTGACTATATCCAAGGAGAATAGAAATCAGAATAGGAAAAGAACCATTGAGATGAAGATCATGGGAAAGAAAGCTAGAAAGTTAAGTAAGAAGAAGGTGAAGATGGAAAAAGTACAGAAGAGTTCAGATGGAACTTCACAAAAAGAGAAATTACAAAATTTGATATTTTCTGAGATATCAGAACAACGACATGGGTCACTTCGCCATGGCGAAGTGATATAGTCATTGGAAGACAATATGTATGTTCGAATGCCACTCCGAATGGGTCAAAAAGAAATTATGGGTTACCACTAGACCGTTGACAGCACCAAAATGGATGGAATGTAGTTAATGAAGGCCCCATGTTCGTTGCAAGCAGACCATTTCTGAGATTTCCTATTTAGCTCGTCACACCATGACCGAAGAAAACTTTTTCCAATTAAGAAGTTGAATCTTGCAAAATTAGCAAGTGTCTACAGTGATCATCACACTGTTGTTATTTATCCTAGTATAGTGCTTAAGACTAGTGTGACCCCGATTATTTTCCTTGAGCGTATATGTCTGACGAGCCCAGTGTAGCTAAAGAATATGTAAGAGAGGTACTCGATAGCCTTAGAACTAAACGAGTCATGTCGGAAAGAGGGTTGTCTATGGGTTTATAGGCATCATTGATAAGAGCAACGCAAACCTCCCCATCGACTACTCGAGCAGGAACATCTCGAGCTGACGCAGAAAGAAGAATTAAGCATAAAGATGACATAACCAATGCAAAGTTAGTACCATCCATCCTACCAGCTTACATACCCCCTCTGAGTGGTGCGATTAACCAGGAAAGTGTCCCTTAAGACTTTGAATACACCCTAGTCACTGCTTATCAACCAAAAGGAGTACGCACCTACCGCACAGATCAAGACAAGGTTGCGGCATTGAATTTTTGTGACTTCAACCTGGGAGATCGTAAATCTTACAGCATGCTTGCCCTACATATGTACTTAACCAAAATGAAGGGAAAAAATTTCAGGATTTTCCCTCAGCAATGGATGATGAACCTTGAGCAATCTACTTTTCTTAGCATCATGAAAATACCGCACTTCGACAAACATCAAGAGGTTAATGCTTGTGTAAAACTACTGCTAGAAAGTTACCATTGAGGATACCTTTGGGTAAACCATTGCATAACTATTGATTTGATGCTGATCAATAAGATCATCGGGCTTAGTATGCAGGGCCTTGATCTCTAGGATTACTACCCTGGAAAGACCGCATACTGCGCTCTTTCACAGAAGATTAAAGAAGCTTATGGCAATGTTGAGAAGGGCACGTGAGGCTACAAGGTAGCCTCTATCGAGAGTTGCGTAGTGTGCCTTGCATGCCAACTAATAGAAGGGAAATTGGTACGTAAGAATAGACCAACTCAAGTATCATCCCTTGTAGTTGACCTCGCAGGAAAATGCCCAGAGGGACTATAGATGAACTGGGCGAAGTACCTGGTTAACCAGCTAGAGATTGACTGTAGAGAAGGCTAGGATCAAGGGCATGAATTCCATTTTAGCTGGTTGCTAATACTGATTGCTTTTGTTGCATGGGAGCTACCGGAAGGTGCAAACTTCCAACCTTCCTAGACCTCAACCCTTTTGAGCCCTTAGCCATGAAGTTCAGTACCTTATGGTACTTGAAAGATATGAGCAAACAGTGGCAACCAAATGTCATTTTTCATACATACTATAACCAACAAAAAGAATCCATAGGGGTGAATCTCGCATAACCCCAAACACTTTACAAAGGTTTTGACCTCTGATAAAGTTTAGTGTGGATCACCACTTTATATACCTAAATCCACACACTGATCAACACCAGGAACAACATCAGTCCTATTATAAGCTGACAGAAGAAGACCTGGAAGAAATCACCAAGGAGTGGTCGATGGACCTCCTTATCTCAACAAATCCAGCAGATATGTCCGACATCGATAGCCTAGAAGCTATGCAGAATACACCTGGGCCCAGTAAGGAGAAGAAAACTAAGAAGATAAAGAAAGATGAGGAAATCTAGGACGTTGACAGTAGGTCTGTAAGGATGACCTCCACCACACTTGATCATGGAGGTAATAACAAAGACTTCGAAGAAGTTGAACAAAGGCTAGAGGATGGAGTAGAGATCATAAAGAAAAGAAAGGGCTCACCTCCAAAACCTTCTTCCAAGAATAAGTCGAAAGCATATGTGACTAAACTAATAAGCACACTCACCCCAGACAACTTCAACTTTCTCCTCGTGACTATGAATGAAGCTATTAAAGAGATAACAGAAAAATAGGTAGCCAAGCAAGAGGCCATGTAAAACAGAATTGAGATCGAGATCCAAGGAGTAAAGAAAGCACTTAAATCGAGCCCGCAGCTTCCACTGCACCCCTGACAGAAGGAACAACAAAAGCAGGAGATGAACTAGTTCAACTCCACAGGATTGTTGACACAATCGAAGTACACCTTCAAAAAGTAGAAGAAGCAACAACGCAGGCCACCTAGGCCCTAAAGAAAGAACAGAAGGAAATCTTAGAGCAGTGCCAAGCTACACAGTAAGAGAAGGAGGCCATCCAAGTGAAATTTGATGAAGACAGAGAAAAAATCCAAAAGGAGAAGGAGCAGCTTCTCGCGAAGGAAGTTGCGATAGAAGAAGTTTTCAATAGAGAATTTCTCTCTGTGATCGGCTTAGAACAGAAGGTTGAAGAACCCTTAGACCTCAAGTGATGAAGCTTGCTGAAGTTATTCAGTAACTTCAACAAATATTCGTGGACTTAGAGCTTCATATCATCCCAAGAAACCCACAAGAAGAGAGTGACCAGTGAGAAATAACTTCCCAGAGTACAGTATAAAGAATTAAAGAACTCACTGAAGAATGCAAACAATTAAGTAGCAGAAGTGTGCAGATACATGATAACCTAAACGAGAACCTAGAATTGCATAAACTAGAGTCACAGCTCCAGGAAGTGACGCAGCATGCAGATACACTTCAGATGCAGTTGAAGGAACTATCAACCATAGAGAAAATGAAGCAATCCCATGAGAAATGCATTGCACAACAACAGATCCACATGATCTAGAACAAGGTAATGGAAGTAACTTAGCAACTTCAACCTTTGTAGGATAAGGCATGTTAGCTATTCTTAGAGATTGAGAACCAAGGAAAAAAAATGGAACAAATCATGACTACAGTAGAATAGTGCCTAGAGGGACCAGTCAATAGTTCACTCATATAGGATTTCATCGAGCAAGAGGAAACCACAAAGAAGTAGGTCAAAGCTGCTAGAGAAAACTCTAGGAGTTTGAAGCAGAATTGGTCAGACTTGAGTGAATCGAGACAAGTCACACATGAGTGTTGGGGGCCCGTTGGCCCTTGACCAAGTTTTGAGGAATACTTGGTCATATTTGATCATTTTTGGGACTACGACAGGTTGCCAAAGATGGAGTGCAACACAAAGTGGAAATTAGGGAAACAAGACCTATTTTTGGGTCCCTTTAGGGTTTTGGGTTGATGTAATGGGAAAGGGATGTCATCCCGTGGGTTTACCCATGCTTAGGCCCATTTTGTAATCTATAAATAGATACTTAGGAAATGTAAGTAGAGGATGGTAGTGCATCTATGTGATGTATAGCTAGAGGCTTAGTGCTAGTAACTRGATCTGTGTGATCGRATGTATATTGCAAGTKCTCTGCGCATGATTGTAAGGAGATTGAAAAGCTCAGTGAAAKTTGTTGAAGTTTTGTSCTGAAGTGCAAGGAAGAAGGATCTAGCRAGMTACGCTAATCTTCTGTCCTGTGTGAAGTAAGGGTCATTGAAGCTCTGTGCTRTAACTGCTTGACTGAGATAATATAATGAAGAAGAATGTTTATCTCCTTCTTGGCTAAGTGCTTGATGTGATTAAATATATTTAGTTATGCTTTGTGCTTCTGAGATAGGAATGAATGTTAGATCTGATATATAATATGCTTAGTGTCTGATCTGGTGAATCCAATCTATCTTGCTATATCTAAGTGCTAAGTCTTCTCAAATCTAAGTATATACTGTAATGCTCTGTGCTCCTTGCAAAGTAAGATAAGGGTTAATTATAAGGAACTATCTGTGCTGAGTGCTCTCTTAAATATATAATCGCAGATATGTGTCCTAGCTAAGGTTGCATACATATGAGTCCTGCAACCACCCTTGCCTCTACCTTGGGTGATACTTCATCTGCTTCACAGGTGTTTCTGAAAGGGCCAGTAGTTAGTGTTTGTTGGTGCGCTCTTGAGTGTGAACCCTGGGTCTGCCTCTATGCCAACAACTATGACTTGTTGTACTACAACTGCATGGGATTGAATTTTGGTTACACATTTTTGGATTGTGGTGCATCTTGTCTTGTGATAATCTCTTCTTTCACCCTGTAGGTTCTTGAAGTTATTTCTCTCATCAATTCCAGCATTCTACAGTCCTTGTCATCATTACCCACTAATTTGAAACAATTGCAGTCATAACTTTTTGTCATTTTCTTATACTTATGCATCATTGGACAATGATATGGATCATGCCCATGTGTCTTAAAAATCTCACACCATGGTCCTCCTATTGGAAAGGGGTTTGAAACCCATGCTACCAAGTATTGCACAAAGGTTGGAAATTCAATCTTATGGTTTCCTTATGTCCTACACAACATACACCAAACAACTTCTCTCTTCTCTTTGCCCTTATTCTGCTTCAACTAAAATGCCAGATTATTCAAATCCTCTTTCATCTCTTCTATTGCTAGATATTTCTATTGATATTACTTTTCTTCTAGCTATAGAGCTACTTGTAGGGCCTTTGCCTGAGTTTGGAACTTCTTTTCTCTCAAAGGATAGTTCAAGTGTGGTAATAGTGATTTCACAAGTAGCTACCTATGTTGCATGTCAATAATAGAATAATTAAACTTACCTTTCAGACGTTTGAGCCTTTTGATCAATCTCCCAGGCAGATTCACCTAGTTTCTTCCAGATCTCAATGATTTCATTCATCTACTGGTCTTCTGAGCTTGGCTTCTGAAATTCATCTGCCAATAGATTTTTTGCCTCTGCGATAGTATTTGGTGCTCCTTGTCGACTGTTTACATAATGGATCATGTACCATTATGGCATGCATTCTTTGAGTGTTATAGCTAACTACGTGACTTTTGTATCCTCGTATGTGACCTGATTTTCTTCCAAGATATTTTCATAGAGAAATAAATTCTTTTCAGGGTCTTATGAGGCCTCGCCCCAAAATTCTAGTAATTTAATAGTGGAATCTACTCCTTCCACTTTGGACTATGTTGAACTACTACATCTGCATGGTATAGATAATTGATTGTTACTTCCTGAAAATGTACCTATATTTGGTTGTCTTCTACTAAAAATGGTTAGTATAAACGTTGGTGTTCCTTTAGGTGTATTAGTCGCACATGGGGTTGTAGGTTCCAAACTCACTATGATCTGGACTAGAGTTCCTCCTTTTATTCCTGAACCTGTACCTCTTGTTTCCCTTTCATATGTTGTATGCATGATTTCTTGAATCTGCTCCACAACTCGAAGATCCTCTACCTCATCTTCATCGCTCTCGAAGCTCTCTCTATCGACTATGGCCCTCTTTTTGTTATTAATCTTATATTGGTAAGGTCTACCACTGCACATCTTTCCATATTTTTCCATTATCTTCTCTGTATGGTCCTCATCCATAATGATTGGGTCCATGTCTTCCCTTTACTTCGCCTTCTCCATATCCCTATCCATATCTTAAAATCTTGTCAATGCTTCCCCCCTTCCCCCATGCGCATGGGGAAGTTTAGTTGTATGTTTCTATGGTCATCACACCTTTATCATGCAATAAAATATTGATAGAAGTATAAAGTGATCTGATGTACCTATATTTGGTTCTCTTCAGAAAATCCATCTCTACCACAATGTACGGATTCATGGTATCAACTGCAAATTTAGTGATAAACCCTGCAATAATACTGTCTAACAAAAAATGTATTACACACGTAAATTTATTATTGACCTATTATAACTACACGATCTCAACAAAATTCCACTCTAGCTATATGATGGGATTCATAAGATGGGTTTCCTTCAACATCGATAACCACTCATGCAATAGATGCAGGAATTCATAGAAAAATACTTCATACAAGTCGCTAAACACATATTTGTCAAGATATTTGTGTGGTGTAAATTTAGGGTTTCTGTTTTCCTTCTGCACAAACTCAATTTCCTTTTTTCCTTAACCATATTTCAATATCTTCCTTCATTTGACTCCATGTTCTAAAAATTCCCTTCTATGATTTCATTCTCTATGCTTTTCTTCAATAGATCCCTTCCACTCAATCTTGTGCAGTTCCAACCGACAACAAAACCATTTGTTGGACGCTTGGGCTAGCCTAGGCTCTGATCTCAATATGTTTCCAACAAAAACCTCAAACTATCAGCCCTCCTGGTAAACCAAAAGGAAACATTGCACACAAAGTGCACAAAGTGGATGCTTGGGTTGGCCCAGGTTGTGATCTCAATAGGTTTCCAACAAAAGCCTCAAACTATCGGCCTTCCTAGTAAACCAAAAGGAAACACTACGCATAGATTGCACAATGAAGTCTCACCCAAGATAGCTTTATGGGGGACTACAATACTCAGATGTTTGCAATCTAGGAAGGAATTGGGACTGTTTGTTGATCATTTTCCTCATGCATCAATATTATTATTCATTCATCTAAGCTATTTTTCATTCATTCATCTAATTATACATGCATGCTATGATTATCTAGGTAACCATTTATTTGGTAAATGATTCATAACATAAAATCAAAACAATCATTTAACCACATTAACACACTAGATTTACCATGGCTCACCACCCCTGGGGCTACATCCACAAATATATATCTCTTCTTCTCTTTTATTCATTCTTCTACAAAATTTTCATTGTGTGTGTTACATTCTTTAGGATTACAATAAAAAATGAGGGTAAGTACCCTTTCTGAGGAATACTACACCACACTCAGCTCCACATCCTGTGAACTAACCCTCAAAATATAGCTTATTTAGATCCACTATCTCTTCTTTACTAATTGACAACATACAATGAACTACTCAACAACTTTACCAATAAAAACAATTGATCAACCCCTACCTAGACCTCCTAGGTGTTTCTTTAAACTACTCTACTAGCTTATAACCATTACATCAATGTCCAAAACCCTAACCCTAACATGGCTAGGTCTATCTACATGCATGCCACACTACTTTCCCTTCTTTTTCTGAATATTTCTTTTTCCTTCCTTTTCATCTTGCTGCTTTTCTATCATCTTTTTCATGTTGAGTTTCATGCTCCTCTTGTGCGCACTCCAAAAATAGACTTATTTTACCCAAAATAAGCATGTGCTCAAAATAGACTTTACTCCGAAAATAGGCATACACCAACACTCTCCTCAGCCCTTGTAACCTGAAACAAACCTCAACTTCACTCATGGAAGTGCCTTATGTGACATAGGAGATATTTCCAGTGGGGCCTCATGTGACAGGATCTACTTGACCCGTGCGGGTGCCTTGTGGGATGTTTAGTGGGTGACCTGCGGGGGTGACAATGATTAGGGTTTTTATGATTTCTTTGCACTCTACTATGGCCATGAAAATTTACTGTCACTCTTTCTTCGCTTCATCAGACTTGCACTACTATAGATGTATCAATTAGTACTTTCAATAATCCTTTCACAA
>JASDQU010371606.1:54024-83290 GCA_032191745.1 Picea mariana
CTAAGTATTCTCGAATCTAACTATATACTGCGATGCTCTGTGTTATCTTCGAAGTGCTGTAAGGGTTGAATATTGATGGATAACCCATGATAGATAATTGCTAAGTGCTATAATCACAGATCTGTATCCTAGCTAAGGTTACAGACCTCTGAGTACTGCAACCACCCCTGCCTCTATCTCGGGTGAGACTTCATCTACTTTGCAGGTGTTGCCAAAAGGGATGGTAGTTAGGGTTTGTTGGTGTGCTCTTGAGCGTAAACTCTGGGTCTGCCTCTATGCCAACACATCCTATGGATGGATAGGCCAGTACCGATCAATGTTGACCTCATCGCAGAGATTACAATGCTACCCAAAGATGGGGAGAAGTTGGAGCAATACCTAGATGACAAGACTCAGGCAAAGGCCATCTCCGATGAGATTAAAGAGAAGTACAATGTAGATAGGGGGAATAGAGGAATCAAGATCAATGACATCAATGATCCTGTAACTCGGTTTGCAACCAGATTGCTTGGTTGCAAATTAATGTGCAAGTGCCGAAAAGAAGAAGTGCCCGTAGAAGTAGTAGCAGTTGCAGTGCAGTGTGCAAAGGGGAGCTTGATGAGATGGGTCCCGTACCTACTCAACTCATTCCTAGAGGACTATAAAGATGCACAATATTGGGGCTTTGAGTTCCAATATTCGTGGTTACTCATCCTCATTTCACTTATAGGGTGGCATGAACCAACATATACGATGTTCCTCACCAAGATAGGAAAATGTGGTGCAATGTGCTACACATCGTTGCGAAGCACCACAGATTCCAAGGTAAAGAAAGTAAAAAATGACATGTTTGTGCGATACTTAACCAAGATTCAGAATAGTGTGACAGAGACATGGAAGATCTCACCAGAAATTGTCCAGGAGTATGGACAGATAGCCAATTTCCACGCATCATGCCACAACATGTGGCTACAGAAAAAGAAGGACCCCACCAAGGAGTGGTTGCAACTAAATTATTGTGTGACGATGTAGGACATCCACATGGAGGTCCAAGAGTGTCCTGAGGAGTGGAAAGTAATAGATATCCCAAGCGTAATGCCACCAATACAAGTCCAGACACATGACAACACATTCCTTGCACAACAGATAGGCAGGAATGATGCTACCCCATAAAACAAAACAAAAATAGGGATAGGGGGGGCCAACAACTCCATTCGAAATAAGACTAGGACACAAAATACATCACAACGTGGTCCGACATAGGGTCCATAGGCTACAAAGCAGGAACCGGGAAGACCAACAAGATAGGTGAGTACAGAGGAAGTGCAGACAGAGGCACAATACATAACTATGGATGAATAAGTTGAGCAGGACACTTGCATGGATACACAGATGCCCGAAGAATCTAAGCAACCAGGCTCCCAAAGAAAGAGAACAATGGTGCAAGTAAAGGGCGCCAAAAAGAAAACAAAGGACCAAAGGAAACAAATGGAAATGTCACTGGCAGAAGACGACGTAGAAATGATAGCCACGACAGTAGAAGATTGACTATCAGAAGTATGGGAAAATGAGGAAAACCATAGAGCTTAAATTTTGGAACAGGTACAGGAGGTAAAAAATGCGTTAGAACAGTTGAGGATCAAGGTGGAACAACAACAAAAGGAAAAACCAGCGCCAGTAAGAGAAGGAGAACCTGTCAGAGAAAAGATACAAATCACAGTACAGGGAAGTGTTAAATTTATGATAACACTAGATATGATGTTCATCGATGAGGAAACAACGTAGAATCCCATGAAGGATATCGAAAGGTTAGACTTGGCAATGCCCAAAATACCAACAAAAGCACTATATAAGTTACAGGTTATCGTCGCGCAGGAGATTCAGTCCAGAGAAAGGTCTAACGCGACGAATCTACAACTAGAGCATGAATAAAATATGGCATTGAAGGAAGCCATCAACCAAGAAGGGTAGAGGAAAGAGATAGTGCAGCGAAAAGTGGACCAGATGGAGAACTAGATAGACACAATATTTCAATCTATCTCAGATGAGACATTATTGGAGGAAACATATTCGGAGGAGAAGATAACAAAGATAGCGTGGACTCTTCAACAATATAAAGAGAATATCAAGGAACTGGAGGAGCATGCAATACCTATGACTCCACCATGAATCCAAGCGCAAAGAGAGCAAGACGTGATAGTAGCTGCAGAGAAAATCGCGCAGAATATACATAGGGTGGAAGAACTGCTGGAGATAAGTGGCCAGATATGGGCGCAACTATTCGAAGATGGGATCCTACAAGAGCTGCAAGGAAAGGAAGATAAATTGCATGCAGCAATGGCATATGTCAAGTAGCGATAGAGGACAATGTCCCTGCCAAAGAAGATTAAGAAAACTGCAGAAATGAAGAACCTTCAAGAAGAATAAAAAGAGGTACAGGCACAGAAGATCACACGACAAGAGCAGTTGGATCCCTTATAGGAAAATGAATAACAATTGGCCATGGAAATCGACACAATGAAAGCATGCCTCAAACAGATAGGCTTGGAGGGGGTGATATCTTAATACTACCATTCACTGCACAGGTGGTCGAATCCATAACAACAAAGAGAATCCAGGCTCAGGAACAGTGCCAACAAATAGTAGACATGTACGAAGAAATGGCACAAGTTGTGGCAGACATGAGAGTTAGATAATGACTAGGGACGAGCCACGATGTCAGTGTTGGGGGCCTATTGGGCACAAGCCCATTTTGGGGAAAATTCCATTTTTGGGGAGAAAGAAAGAAGTAGAAGAAAAGACAACTGGAAGGAAAAGCAACACGAGTGAGGGAAGCATGCAAGGTGCTCATGCAAGGGAGACTTAACTACACTAGGGTTAGGTTTTTTTCAATATATTATAATGGATGATAAGCCAATAATATGTATAAGTAGTACCTAGGAGGTCTAGGTTGGGGACTGGTGATTAGAGAAAGAGGGGAGAGTGAGAAAGACTAGAACTGCGACATTTTGTAAGATGGTGAGCTAGAGAAGAGTTGAACAACTCGGTCCCATGGGTTTGATCATAGGCCGAGGAGCTTGGTGTGATCTAGTCAGCCTCACAGGGATCAGGAAGCCTGTTGAGATTATAGGATCCAAGACTATAACGTGTGAGGCACGATATATTGCTGAGTTATAATAAAATAGCTTGAGAGACAAATATTTGTGGATGTAGGCTAGGGGGGTTAACCACGGTATAACTTGTGTTATGTGACTGAATGTTATGCATCTCCATTTTTGTTAATGATTAATTGTTGGATGAATGAATGAAGGAACTAGTTAGATCTGATATTCCACATGCATGAGTAAGAGTGAATGATTAATTAAGACATTAGACTAAATAATTCAAGATCACAAAGTACAAACACAGATCCCCGCTTATTCCCAGGCTGTAAGCGTCTGAGTATTGCAGCCACCCATAGAACTATCTCAGGTGAGACTGCAAAGTGCACCCTGTGTACTACGCTGCCTTTTGGTTAACCAGGGGGGCCGATAGTTTTAGAGGGATTTTGTTGGAAGATTTTTAAATATGAACCTAGGTCAACTTATGATAGTAAGATAAGATCAGAGTAGATAAAGTAGTTAAACCATCAATCTTTTATCAAGGAAGAGCAGGTGAAGATTCAAAGATACTTGAGTGGGTTGCCCTCTTTTATCAGTGACAAGATACAATATGATGACTCTAAGACGTTGGAAGAAACCATAAGGCACACTAAGTGTCTTTATGGGAAGCAAAGGAGAAGACCGATTTTATAAAAGGCTTGGGAAGACAATATGAAAAGTAAGGTGGAACATAGAAAGAAGGAAGCTAAGCCACCATTTTTCAAAAACACCGTGCAAGGATAGACGACTCTCCAGGAGCCCAAAATTTCAGAGAAAATATGACAAAAGTCAGGGCAACAACTTATGCAGTGTTGGGGTTGTGGCGGAAATCATATGCGTAGATATTTCCCTCAAAGAACTGACAAAGCAAGGACTGTGCATAGTGTACGATAAGTTGCAATAGTGGAGGACATGAGTATAAATGTGCCAAGGATTTACACAGCATTGGATAACAAGCAGACCGAGTTTCAGTCCCATATGGTCGAGGTGGAAGGTAAGATTAATGAGCAACCTATTTCTATTTTAATAGAATCGGGAGCTAGTCATAGTTATCTAGATTCTAAAATGGTGGAAATATTCCATCTGTCAAGAAGCAATATTGGAAAACCTTGGTTGGTGCAGTTATCTACAGGAGAAAAGAGGAAAATTAATGAGATGATTAAGGCATGTCCAATGGAGATGAATGGAGTGTGTACAAAGGTTGATTTGAATATTTTACCTCTGGGCTTGTATGATTTCCTCATTGGTATGGATTTATTGGACAAGCACCATGCTATCCTGGATTGTTACAATAATGCCTTTACTTGTTTGGATGAGGGAGGAAATTTGAGGTCAGTTCAAGGAATTCCAAGAGATGTGACTATCAGATAATTTTCTTCCTTGCAATTGAAGAAACGCTACAAGAAAGGATGTCAAGTGTTCGTAGCGCACATGGAAGAGGCACCTAAGGATAAAGTGTCAAGTGTAGAAGACTGTGCAATATTGAAAGAGTACGAGGATGTCTTTAAGGAGATACTTGGATTGCCTTTGAAAATATATGTTGACTTCTCTATAAATCTAATGTCGAGAGCAAAACCTATATCCAAGACTTCATATAGGATGAGCACAACAGAACTGAAGGATTTTCATATGCAACTTGAAGAGATTTTGAAGAAGGGGTACATACGCCCAAGTGTGTCACCTTGGGGTACGCTTGTTTTGTTCGTGAAGAAGGATGGTACACTGAGACTTTGTATCAACTTTAGGAAGTTGAATAAAGTAACAATGAAGAACAAGTATCGTTTTCCAAGGACAGATGACCTGTTTGATCAGGGAAGGGGCGCAAGGATATTTTCCAATATAGATCTCATATCTGGATATCACCAAGTGAGAATAAAAGAGGAAGACATCAGTAAGACTGCCTTCAGAACAAGGTATGGTCATTATGAGTTCATAGTGGTGCCTTTTGGGCTATCGAATGCACCAACTATCTTCATGTGCTTAATGAATGGAGTTTTCAGAGAGTATTTAGATAAGTTTTTCATTGTATTTTTGAATGAAATTCTTATTTACTCAAAGTTTGAGGAAGAGCATGAGAAACACTTGAGGATGGTACTCCAGGTGCTGAGGGAGAACCAACTTTATGCAAAGATGAGAAAGTGTATGTTTTATCAGCAACAAATTCATTACTTGGGTCATATATTTTTAGAGGAAGGAATAATTGTAGACCCAATGAAGATAAAATCCATTGAGGAATAGTCGACACCAAGAAATGTTGTAGAAGTGAGATCCTTTATGGGACTAGCAGGGTACTACAAAAGATTTATCAAAGGATTCTCATAGATTGTGCATTCAATTATATCTATGCAGAAGAAAAGTGTACGATTTGAGTGGAATCCATATTGCGCAAGGAGTTCTCAACACTTGAAGAGTTTGTTAACAAGTGCACCGATTTTGAAGGTTACTGATCCAGATGTAGACTTTGTCGTGTGCACAGACGCATGCAAAGAAGGACTAGGTGGGGTCCTGAGTCAGAAGGGACAAGTGATATGTTATGAGTCAAGGAAGTTGAAAGAGCATGAAAGGATATATGCTACACATGATTTAGAATTGGAAGCCATAGTGCATGCTTTGAAAATGTGGCGACATTATCTCATGGGTAAAATATTTGAGCTGAGAACAGACCATTGTGGTCTAAAACATTTGTTTGGACAACCAAGCTTAAATGCCAGACAAAGTAGGTGGTTAGAGTTACTCATCGAGTATGAATTTGGCATAAAGAATATTTATCCAGGAGGATCTTGGTGGCCACCCACCTATTCCAACTAGCTCAAAACAATTTTTTGGAAACTTACTATTTTTAGCAGTTGTTCAGGTCTCAAACTTCTAGAGCCATTTTGAGGGCCTAAACAACGTTTTTTCATGATAGGGCACCCTAATAATATTGAAAGGATCTAGTTTATCCCCCAAAATTAAGCTCCTCGTCGATACCTTTCCAACAAGCTATCGTGCACCCAAAACGAAGATCGCATGCCAAAGTTACGCCCCAAGGAAGTTGATACATCAACCTACCCAAAATGGGGTCCACAAAATTATTGGATTTTCATCTTCCAGGGCTAGGGTTTTGGATTTTCATTATGTTAAAAATGTCTTTGGAGCCTCATTTTAACAACCATATTCTTGGAATGAGCTTATCCGTCAATTCTCTTCTCAAAGATAAGCTGCCACCGATCTAGCAAGTCTTTCACTATGTATTTGTACAGTTTTGTACATTTCGCTCATTAATAGATATTGTGTATTACTGTGTATCTGTGTTTTTGGTTATATCTTTGATATATATATGTTATATTATTGGATATATGATATATCTCTGTACATTTATTTATTATATATCCTCTCTCATTTCGTGCCGAAAATAATCTGGATCAGTGGTATCAGAGCATGCTGCTCTTGATCATTTTTTAGTGCATGTCCCCAATGAGGTCCGAGTATAGCAAGTTATCTCTCAATCTTGTGTCTCTCGAGGACAATCAATTTCTCATGACCAAGAAACCCGCCATGGCGGATGAAAAGAAAGATGTCAGAGAAAACCAATTCTATTAATCTGTTGCTTGAGCAAGCTCTCACACGACAGAGGGATTAAATGATGGAGAATTTTTCCCACATCCTTCAACGCTTGCCGATAACAACATGTGGGTCTTGATCAAGCGACCACTTTGGAGGAACCTCTCCTTTCAAGGTAAAATTTAATTTTGATATTCCCATATTTGAAGGTCAGATCGATACAGATGCCCTAAAAAATGGTTAAATCTGCTAGAAGGTTATTTCTCTGTTCACAAATTTTTCGATAGGGAAAAGATCACCTTCGCACTCCTTAAGGCTCTCCCCCATGTAAAACATTGGTGGGAAACTTACTGGGAGAAAAGTTCCACATAGGAGTCTGGAATATATGGGGCTGATCCCACTTGGGATGTTTTTGTGGATGCTGTCAAGGAACAATATTATCCTGTTGGTAACTATGACGACTAGTACATGAGATGGACAACACTGTGGCAAGAGAGGGGCCAAACAGTGTTGGAGTTCACAAACAATTTCCATACCTTGCACACCAAGATGGGTATCAAAGACTCTGAGCAACATCTAGTTCTAAAATACCATGGGGATCTGCATAGGTACATCCAAACAAAAATGGATTTCCTGGACATCTCATCACTGGGAACTGCATATCAATATGCTATCAAAATCAAGCATAAATTTAGGCACCAGAAAAAATGGGAGTTTAGGTCTGCAAATATGCAACTACCAAAGTATGGTAAATATGACCATAACAACCAGCCTCCAGAGAGCTAGTCCAAGCTACAAGAAAAGAAGGGTAACATAAAGACAAAGAAGGACACTAAAAAGCGGTGAGATTTCCACAAAATCCCCTAGCACAACACTGATGAATGTTGCTCAAAAAAATCATTGGTGGTTGAGATCAAATAAAAGGATTCGAACCCTGATTCATAATTTGATTCAGAAAATAATGGGAGAAGATAGATCATCGACGCAGACCCCACTGCTACTATCGTGACCACAGCAATTCAACCAAAAGAACTAGCAAATCCTGAAGAGGGGGAGCGCCTTTTTCATTCATAGATGTGGGTGAAGGGGACCCCACTACATTTTATTATTCATAGCGGAAGTCATAAGAACCTCATCTCAGTAGAGGTCATCAAATAGTTTATATTGTCGACAACACCACACCGAAAACCATACAACATCGAGTGGCTTCACCAGGGATGAGATCTTCGTGTCATCCAGCAACGTCAAGTGTCATACGACATCCATCCCTTCAAGGATGAGGTATTATGTGATGTTTTCTGACTGGATTTCTATGATGTTCTTTTGGGATAGCCATATATGTGTAAGTGCCATGTTATTTATGAGTCTCGACCTCGTAGTGTCATTGTTACTCTAGAGGTCATCTCTAAAGGATATCATGGGTAGTTTTGACTATTGTCCCACCAAAACAGTTCTGAAAGGTAATCTCTCATACTACAAAATTCATCCTCTTCACAATCTGTTCAAAAGGTGAACATAAAGACACTACAACCACTACGGCCTTAGCTTGAGACCTTTCTTTCCAATATAAACATATTGTAGAAGAGAAAGAAGATATTGTTTCTTTACCTACAATGGTACCTACACACTACCCAGTCAAGCCAAGATATAACAGGTTGGTTGAATAGATTCAACCATGCCAACAACAAGTTCATGACAACCTTCAATAAGATAAGTAGCATGACTTCTTCAGCAAGCCAAGCAACTCACCAAGGTTCAAATTCAACAAACGCTTCCTCCTCTCCCCCGAGAACTCAACATAATGGATACCATTTCCTCCTAAGAAGGGAGGATTGATCCAAGAGGATCTCGGTGGCCACCCACCTATTCCAACTGGCTCAAAATAGTTTTTTGGAAACTTACTATTTTTAGCCATTGTTTGGGTCCCAAACTTCTGGGGTCATTTTGAGGGTCTAAATGACGTTTTTCATGATTGGGAACTTAAATAATAAATATAGGCTCTGATTGAGCCCCCAAAATGAATCTCCTCATGAATACCTTTCCAACGATCTATCGTGCGCTTCAAACATAGATCTTATGCCGAATTTATGCCCCCGGGAAGTTGATACACCAAACTACCCAAAATGGGGTCCACAAAAATGTTGGCTTTTCATCTTTCGGGGTTAGTGTTTTGGATTTTATTTATGTTAAAAGGGCCTTTGGAGCCTCATTGTAACAACCATCTTCTTGAGAATGAATGTAGCCATCACATCTCTTCTCAGAGATAAGCTTCCACCATTCTAGTGAGTCTTTCACTCTATATTTCTACAGTTTTGTACATTTCGCTCATTAATAGAAATTGTGTATTACTGTATCTCTGTGTTTATGTTTATATCTCTATTATATTATTGGATATATGATATATCTTTATACATTTATTTATTATATCTCCGCTCTCATTTTGTGCCGAAAATAATCTAGATAAGTGGTATCAGAGCAGGCTGCTCTTGATCGTTTTTTAGTGCATGTCCTCGATGAGGTCCGAGTATAGCAAGTTGGGTCTCAATATTGTATCTCTCAAGGAAAATCACTATTGCACGCCAAAGGATCCCTCCATGGTGGAATAAAATAAATATGATAGAGCATAATACTCTATTAATCTGTTTCTTGAGAAATCTCTCACGCGACAGAGGGACGAAATGATGGAGAATTTTCCCACATCCTTCAACGCCTACCTATAATAGTAGGCACATATTCATCAAGTGACCACTTTGGAGGCACCTCTCCTTTCAAGGTATAAGTTAATTTTGATATTCCCGTATTTGAAGGTCAGATCGATGCAGATGCTCTAGAAAAATGTTTAAAGTTTCTAGAAGGTTATTTCTCTGCTCACATTTTTTTTCGACAGGGAATAGATCACCTTCACACTCCTTAAGGCTCCCCCCCATGTCAAACATTTTTGGGAAAATTATTGGGATCAAATTTCCACATAGGAGTTTGGAATATATGGGGCAGAGCCCACTTGGGATTTTTTTGTGGTTGCGGTCAAGGAACAATATTACCCTGTTGGTAACTATGATGACTAGTACATGAGATGGCCCACACTACGACAAGAGAGGGGCCAAACAGTGTCGGAGTTCACAAATACTTTCCATACCTTGCACATCAAGTTGGGTATCAAAGACTCTGAGCGACATCTGTTTCTGAAATACCACAGGGCTCTGCATAGGTACATCCAAACCAAATGGATTTCCTGGACATATCATCAATGGGAACTGCCTATTGATACACTGTCAAAATCGAGCAGAAATTTAGGCACCAGAACAAACGAGATTTCGGGTGTGAAAATCCGCAAAAACCAAAGTATGGTAAAGAAAAACCTAGGAGATAGCCTTCATAAAACCAGTTCAAGCTACAGGAAAAGAAGGGTAACATAAAGACGAAGAAGGACACTGGAAAGTGGTGTGATTTCCACAAAAGCCTCTTGCAAAACACTAGTGAATGTCACTCAAAAAAATCATTGGTGGTCAAGATCAAAGAAAAGGAGTTGAACTCTGATTTAGAATATGATTAAGAAAATAATGGGAAAAGAAAAATCATCGACATAGACCCCACTACTATTGTTGCGACCACAATAATTCAACTAGAAGGACCAACAGATCTTGAAGAGGGGGAATTCCTTTTTCATTCACAGATGTGGGTGAAAGGGACCCCACTACATTTTATTGTTGATAGCAGAAGCCAAAAGAACCTCATCTCAGCAGAGGTCATCAAACATTTTGGATTTTCAACAACAACACACCTACAACCTTACAACATCGAGGGACTTTGCCAAAGATGACATCTTCGTGTCAGCCATCCATATATGTCTGTGATGTTCTTTTATACCAACCATATATGTGGAAGTGTCATGTTATTTATGAGTCTCGACTCCGTAGTGTCATTTTTACTCTGGTGGGTCATCTCTATAGGATATCAGGGGTAGTTATGACTATTGTCCCACCAAAATAGTGCCGCAAGGTAATCTCTCAGACTGCAAAATTTAGCCTATTCACAATATGTTCAAAAGGTGAACAGAAAGACACTGCAACCACTACAGCCTTGGCCCAAGACCTTTATTTCCAATAGAAAAAGATTGAAGAAGAGAAAGAAGATATTATTTCTTCACCTAAAATGGTACCTACACACTACCCAGTCAAGCCAAGATGCAACAGGTTGCTTGAATAGATTTAACCCTACCAACAACAAATTTGTGACACTCTTCAACAAGCTAAGCAATGGGACTTCTCAAGTAAGGCAAGGAGCTCACCAAGGTTCAGATTCAACAAACGCTTCCTCCTCTCCCACGGGAACTCAACGCAATGGAGACCATTTATTTTTAAAAATGGAGGATTTACCCAGGAGGATATCGGTGGCCACCCACCTATTCCAACTTTCTCAAAACAAGTTTTTGGAAACTTACTATTTTTAGCAGTTGTTTGGGTCCCAAACTTCCTGGGCCATTTTGAGGGACCAAATGATGTTTGTTCATTATTGGGCACCTAAATGATACATAAAGGATCTGATTGAGCCCCCAAAAATAATCTCCTCATCTATACCTTTCCAACGAGCTATCATGTGCTCCAAACAAATATCGTATGCCAAAGTTACGCCCCCGGGAAGTTGATACACCAAACTACCCAAAACGAGGTCCACAAAATTGTTGGCTTTTCATCTTCTAGGGTTAGGGTTTTGGATTTTATTTATGTTAAAAATGCCTTTGGAGCGTCATTGTAACAACCATCTTCTTTTGAATGAGCGTATCCATCACATCTCTTCTTAGAAATAATTTTCCACCATTCTAGCGAGTCTTTCACTCTATATTTCTATAGTTTTGTACATTTTGCTCAGTAATAAAAATTGTGTATTACTGTATCTCTATGTTTATGGTTATATCTCTGATATATATGTGTTATATTATTGGATATTTTATATATCTCTGTACATTTATTTATTGTATCTCTGCTCTCATTTTGTGCTGAAAATAATACGGATCAGTAGTATAAGAGCGCGCTGCTCTTGATTGTTTTTCAGTGCATGTCCCCGATGAGGTCTGAGTATAGAAAGTTGGGTCTCGAGATTGTCTCTCTCGAGGAAAATTACTCTAGTACACCCAATAAATCCTCCATGGTAGAAGAAAAGAAAGATGACAGAGCAGAAGATTTTATTAATCTGTTTCTTGAGCAAGCTCTCACGTGACAGAGGGACAGAATGACGGAGAATTTTTTCCACATCCTTCAATGCCTACCGATAATAGCAGGCACATCTTCATCAAGAGAAAAATTTGGAGGCATCTCTCCCTTCAAGGTACAAGTTAATTTTGATTTTCCTGTATTTGAAGTTCAAATCGATGTAGATGCCCTAGAAAAATGGTTAAATCTGCTAGAAGGTTATTTCTTTGTTCACAATTTTTCTGATAGGGAAAATACCACCTCTGCACTCCTTATCGCTCTCCCCCATGCCAAACATTGGTGGGAAACTTACTAGGAGAAAATTTCCATAAAGGAGTATGGAATATATGGGGCCGATCCCACTTGGTATTTTTTGTGGATGCGATCAAGGAAATATATTACCTTGTTGGTAACTATGATGACTAGTACATGAGATGGACCACATTGCAGCAAGAGAGGGGCCAAATAGTGTCATAGTTCAAAAATACTTTCCATACCTTGAGCACCAAGATGGGTATCAAAGACTCTGAGTGGAATATGTTTCTGAAATACCAAAGGGCTATGCATAGGTACATCCAAACTGAAATGGATTTCTTGGGCCTCTCATCACTGGGAACTGCCTATCAATATGATGTCAAAATTGAGCAGAAATTTAGGCAACAGAACAAACGGGAGTTTGGGTCTGCAAATTTGCAACAACCAAAGTATGGTAAAGATGACCCTAACAACCATCCTACAAAAAACCAATCCAAACTAATGGAAAGAAAAGGTAATGAAAATATGAAGAAGGACACTAGAAAGTGATCATGTAATTTCCACAAAAATCCCCTGGCACAACACTGATGAATGTCGCTCAAAACAAGCATTGGTGGTCAAGATCAAAGAAAAGGAGTCAAACCCTTACTTAGAATCCAATTCAGAAAATAATGGGAAAAGACAGATCATCGACATAGACCCCACTTCTACTGTCGTGACCACAACAATTCAACTAGAAGAACCAATAGATCCTGAAGAGGGGGAGTGAATTTTTCATTCACAGATGTGGGTGAAGGGGATCTCGCTACATTTTATTGTTGATAGCAGAAGCCAGAAGAGCCTCATCTCAGTAGAGGTCTTCAAACAGTTGGGATTTTCGAAAACACGACACCCACAACCATACAAAATTGAGTGGCTTCGCCAGGGATGAGATCTTCGTGTCAGCCAACAGTGTTGAGTGTCATGCATAATGCAACCCTTCAAGGATGAGGTTTTATGTCATGTTTCCCCGCTGGATGTCTGTGATGTTCTTTTGGGCCAACAATATATGTGGAAGTGCAATGGTATTTATGAGTCTCGATCGCGTACTATCATTTTCACTCTGGGGGGTCATATCTACAGGATATTAGGGGTAGGTTTGACTACTGTCCCACCAAAACAGTGCTGCAAGGTAATCTCTCATACTGCAAAATTTAGCCTCTTCACAATCTGTTCAAAAGGTGAACAGAAAGACACTGCAATCACTAGATCCTTGGCCCAATACCTTTCTTTCCAACATAAACAAATTGCAGAAGAGAAAGAAAATATTGTTTCTTCACCTACAATGGTACCTACACACTACCTAGTTAAGCCAAGATACAACAGGTTGGTTGAATAGATTCAACCCCACCATCAACAGGTTAGTGAAAGTCTTCAACAAGCTAAGCAATGTGACTTCTCCAGCAAGGCAAGCAACTGGAAAAGGTTCAAATTCATCAAACACTTCCTCCTCTCTCCTAAGAACTCAACGCAATGGAGACCATTGCTTCCTAAGGAGGGAGGATTGATCCAGGAGGATCTCGATCGCCACCCACCTATTCCAACAAGATCAAAATAGGTCTTTGACAACTTACTATTTTTAGCAGTTGTTTGGGTCCCAAAATTTCGAGGCCATTGGATTTAATTAATCCCACAAAATGAATCAACTCTTCGATACCTTTCCAACGAGCTATTGTGCGATCAAAACAGAGATCGTTTGCCAAAGTTACACCCCCGGGAAGTTGATACACCAAACTACCCAAAACAAGGTCCACAAAACTGTTGGCTTTTCATCTTTTGAGGTTAGGGTTTTGGTTTTTATTTATGTTAAAAAGGCCTTTGGAGCCTCATTTTAACAACCATATTCTTGTGAATGAGTGTATCTGTCACATCTCTTCTCAAAGATAAGTTTCCACCATTCTAGTGAGTCTTTCACTCTGTATTTCTACAATTTTGTACATTTCGCTCATTAAAATAAATTGTGTATTACTGTATCTATGTGTTTATGGTTATATCTCTTATATATCTAGGTTATATTATTGGATATCTGATATATCTATGTACATTTATTTATTATATATCTGCTCTCATTTCATGCCAAAAATAATCTGGATCAGTGGTATCAGAGCAAGCTACTCTTGATAATTTTTTAGTGCATGTCCCTGACGAGGTATGAGTATAGAAAGTTGGGTCTCGAGATTGTCTCTCTTGAGGACAATATCTCTCACTTACCCAAGAAACCCTCCATGGAGGAATAAAATAAATACTACAGAGTAGAAGATTCTATTAATCTATTGTTTGAGCAAGCTCTCACATGGCATAGGGACGAAATGATGGAGAATTTTTCGCACATCCTTCAATGCCTGTCGATAAAAACATGTGCGTCTTCATTAAGAGACCACTTTGGATTCACCTCTCCTTTCAAGGTACAAGTTGATTTTTATATTCCCATATTTGAAGGGTTGATTGATGCAGATGCCCTAGAAAAATGGTTAAATCTGCTAGAAGGTTATTTCTTTGTTCATAATTTTTTCGACATGGAAAAGATCACCTTTGTACTCCTTAAGGCTCCCCCCCATGTCAAACATTGGTGGGAAAATTATTGGGTGGAAAGTTCTATTAGCACAATAATTTGCAGCTAGAAGAGGCCTGCCTTTCCTAAAGGTGGCTCAAAAAACTTTTATAGGCAGAACAAAGAAGCTACACTTCTCCTCATCTCCTTCAGCAGCCAGCATCAAGGTCATAAAACCTTTCACAAGATCATCAAATATTAAATAGGCTATTGAAGAACAATCCCTACCAAAATTCTCTATCCTACAAAAGAAGAAAAATAAGGGCCAAGGCATTGGAAAGCTTGTGTCCCTTTTTTCAAAGATAAACAATTGATACATTAAATCTACCACCTATACATTCTTCTAATACTTATTGTTCAGAGTTTTGTGTTTTCACAAAGAATTAATCCCTTCATCAGTAGTAGAGAAGACATTCCATAGCGCTATGGTGCTACGGAATAGTCTATTTTTGATGTTCCACTAGTTTGCTACCTATAATGTTGTTGATTCGCCTAAAGCTAATGGTACTACCACTACCTGAAGTTGCTACCCATTCTACACATGTCCAAGTGAAGGTGTTGCATATTTTTATGGCGCTACCTAAAGTTTGATAGAACACACAGGCGGGCGCTACCTAAATTTTGATAGGAGACATAGACGGGTAGTACCTAAATTCGCTTCCTAAATTCTGGCAAAAACCAAACTGTGCAAAGACATTTCTGCCAGTTTTGAGTGACAAACTTAAAACTTGTACTATGAACAATTGAGAAAGTATTTTTGAAAACTGGAGGAGATTTTTCTTCATGACATACCAAATAACAAAAATCTCTCTCAGTTTTTCAAAATGTGTTATGTTTAGAGATATATTTGACATATAAGTGGTGCTATGGAATGTGCTACTGAAACTCTGTTTTAAGACTGCTGAACTGACAGTTTTGACCAGTTGAATTCTAGAAGGATTTCCGGGTGAACTAAGATGAATTTTCAAAATATGAAGGAGTTTATTGTCAATAACAGGCCCATGAACATTAACCTCTTTCAGTTTTCACAAAGGTGTCATGGATTGGGATATTCGAAAGAATCTTTGAGCCCTATGTTTTCAATTTTCATGATTTCCTGTTTGAGACATATTTTTGTGACACATGTTGCGGCTATCTGGAGATGAATTTAAAGAAATCGTGAGAGGTTTTTCTTCAAAATGAGCTTATATACAAAAACCGTTCTCATATTTTACACATATTTTATGGTTTGAGAATTACAAGTGGAGTTTGGAAGCCTATTTTTCATAATTTCGCCTCCTGAAAAGTAGGAAATTAGTTAAAACGTGTCATTTTCTATTTGTAGTTGTTTCTATTTTGGGAAAGGGGTTGGAGTTCGAATAGGTGAGCTGGAAAGGACCTATATGAATATATATTCATTGTAAAAGAGGGTAGGAGGGTTGGATTCATGATCCAAGAGAGGAGAGACCCAAGAGGTCTATTGTAAGCTTTTCAAGAAATGATAATGAGTTGCAGGGTATGAAAGCTTGATGTTTTCCTCAAAGACTTGTCTTAGTTTTTTATGTGAAAGATCTCAGCTAATGAGTAAGACTTTTGATCAGATAGTTTATTCTCTATGTGTTATCATACTTCTTATATTTTCTTCTATTAGATGTGGTTTTGTTTATATAAGGATTGTATGAATAGAGTTTATGCTGAGGATTTTGTGATAAGGATTATTACAATAGCTACCACATACACATCTTTTCCATTCTGTGATGTTTTGAAAGGTTTTCTAACTATTACAGATTCTTCCTATAGTGACTGAAATTAGGTTTCTTTTTAGTCTTAGCTACACTTTGTGTTTTTCCTGATTTCTTCATTCACACTTATTTGATCTTAGAACTGATCTAGGGCCTTATTCGCCCTAATTTGCTGCCCATAGGATTTTAAGTCAAGATTTTTGTATTTCATGGACTCCATGCCCAATGGCTTCATTGCCTTCTTCATTAATTTTACCACACTCAAAGTTTCCTAAAACCCAAGTTATCCAATCAAGTCTTTTTATTTCTATGTTATTGAGCTTACTCTTATTTATAGTCTGGGAGTGACTCTTGGAGTGATAACATAAATGGCGCTGTTGCCGGGGATAGATTTGAGCATATTGAAGAGTTCCCTGGGAAGAACGACATAGATCCATCTCTTGATGGTAGACAAGAGAGGGATATAGAAAATTGACTGTAATCATCTACCTGGCGACTCCACAATCAAAGACTCCACTGGGGATGATCCTGTTGACAAAAAGATGACCAGGTATCAGTTCATTAGTTTTCTACATGAACTTTTGCTATTCTTTATCAACTCTTTCATGCTTTTCCCTTCACATGTCAAGAGGATTATTTTCTGTTTTTTTTATTCCTATGATCATCAACCTACCTTCATATATCCAACCTTAGAAGAGGAAATCTTGCAGCCTTATGTTGTTGATGTTGATCCTATATCCTCATTACAACTCGTTCCTAAAGATGAGTTCTGCATTCCAATTCATCCTGAATCAGAGCATTCTTGTAACCTTGAGGAAATTAAGATTGATTCTAAACCTACTCAGACTTCAACACCTTTGGGCATTAATGATCAACCTTGTCATCAACCTATTAACCTTCATGATCAACCCACTACCTTTCAAATTAAAATTAGGATGAAGATGTTCAAGCCTTTAAGGCTGCCCTATCTCCTTCGTCCTTACCCTGTTGACTGCTTTGAATATCTTCCACGGTTTTCTGGAGAGAATCAAATTTTAGCTGAGAGGCACTTGGAATATTTTGAGGATTTTATTGATCGGTTTGAGATTGTCCACGAAAATGTTATCATGAGATTTTTCTCTAAATCTTTGATCAGATATGTTGTTGTATGGTTTAAGGGTCTGAGAGATGATTCTATTGGATCTTGGGTCGACTTCTCTAATGATTTTTTGAAGTATTGAGGTGATAGCAGAATCATTAGATTCATACCTTGATGATTTTTGGTCTTTGAAGAGAGAGCAGGATGAAGCTTTTTCTGTTTTTAATAGAAGATTTTATGGCATTTATCATGATATGACTTTGGAGATCCGACCTATAGAGATAACTGCCATGATATATTAGGTTATGGGTCTTCATTCAAAACTTTCCCTTTTCCTATTAGAAAGGAAGTCTTCATCCTTAAGGAGCTTGTTTGAATATGCCCAAGGAGTAGAGGAAAACATCTGTGCTTCTAGGAGGATCCAAGAGCAGGTTGACTTTGAAAATCTGCATGAACATGAACAAGGGAATTGTCAGTACATTTCAAATTTTTAGCAAGAAAACAATGAGTGTGAATCATATCTAGGACAACAACAAGGATGTAAGTATGTGTCAAATTATGAATCAGATTCCTCAATGATTGCAGATGTTTCAATGAACAGGTATGCATGTCAAATTCAGGAGAAGTTTTCAAACAATGTTGAAGATGAAATAGTTGATGACTACATTGACAACTATATGTTTCTTATTGATCAAAATCCATACGATGTAAACCTTGTTTTGTCATCCTCTTGTGAGCACTATTCTAAAGAGGAAGTTGTAATGATTGATGATCAAGTGGATGACTCACCAGTTGTTGATCCAAATCCTCTTGCTATGGATATTAAAGAGGTTTCCAATTTACCTCATGACGAGTATTATGCTGATTATGACATTTATCTTCTAGAGCAACCATTTGTAGGGTCATCTCTGGGAGATGACTCTTTTCAGCAGTCTTATGAAGGTTTATGACCCACACATTTTAGCCATGATGATAGACAACAAAAAGGTAGCGCGTTTGATGAAGGAAATGCTCTACCCCTGTGCTTTTCTTCATTCCAATTTCTGAAAGAGAGAATTCACCATCTTATAAATCAACAACCTTCTGAAGATGTTATTGATCCCATAGTTTGTTGTGCGGAAGGTTTTACCAATTCAAGTTTGCAACCATCAAGTAGTTGTGAATTTGAAAGTGAAGATGACGAAGATACAAATATTTTAAGTGATCATGGATATAAGAATAGTTAGGCATTTTTCTATTCGAACCATTCATTTCCTAAAACTTTATTTCAAGAACAAGTTGGTCAGCAAACAATTTTGCTTTCTTCCTTTGAAAATCAAAATCGCATTTCTTTTGAAGGACATCAGGGGTCATTTTCAAACTCTTTCCAGACTGATGGTGAGTATAAAGGATTGAAACAAAAAACAACATATGAAACTGAAGATAATTGTTTTATATGTGTTGATCAACACGAGGTTTTTCTTCATGAGATGCAAGATCCTTTTGCCACATGTTTGCAGTCAATGAGTGATTTTAAGTTTTCAGATTTGGTTAGTGATGAAATTGATTTCAAACTCTTAGATGCATTGCCTTTAATTAGGTATTCCTTGTTGCCTTTGAAGAAACACATCAAAGAATCAAACCAGCGGATGAGATGTTTGCATGGCTCCATTGGATTTTTCATTTCACTTGATCAAACAGCTCAAGGGCTAGATTAGGGTAGGTAGGTTGCGTGAAATAATCTCAACACCCTGAGCATCTATACCAGCAGTTAAGTTTTCAGTTTGCATTTGGTTTCAGTTGAAGGTCACAGAAGTTTGCATAGGTTAAAGGTTGGGATAAACCCAATGGATAAGGCACTGAAACTACAAGAGATATTAGATCCTCATAGGGAGGACTCTATCCCCCATGGAGTCTATGTTAGCACAAGAATTTGCAACTAGAAGAGGCCTGCCTTTCCTAAAGGCAGCTCAAATTTTTTTTATAGGCAGAACAAAGAAGCTACACTTCTCCTCATCTCCTTCAGCATCTAGCATCAAGGTCAAAAATCCTTTCACAAGATCATCAACTCTTAAAGAGGCTGTTGAAGAATAATCCCTACCAAAAGTCTCTATCCTATAGAAGAAGAAAGATAAGGGCCAAGGCATTGGAAATCTTGTGTCCCTTTTTGCAAAGATAAACAATTGATCAAACATTAAATTTGCCACCTATACATGCTTATAATACTTATTGTTAAGATTTTTGGGTTTTCACAAAGAATTAATCCCTTCAGAAGTAGTAGCGCAGACATTCTGTAGCGCTATGGTGCTACATAATAGTCTATTTTTGATGTTCCACCAGTTTGCTACCTACAATGTTGTTGATTCGCCTAAAGCTAATGGTACTACCACTACCCGAAGTTGCTACCCCTTCTGCACATGTCCAAGTGAAGGTGCTGCATATTTTGATGGAGCTACCTAAATTTTGACAGAACACACAGGCGGGCGCTACCTAAATTTTGACAGGAGACACAGACGGGCGCTACCTAAATTCTGGAAAAAACCAAACCGTGCAAAGATGTTTCTGCCAGTTTTGAGTGACAAACTTACAAGTTGTACTATGAACAATTGAGAAGGTATTTTTGAAAACTAGAGGAATTTTTTGTTCATAACATGCCAAATAACAAAAACCTCTCTCATTTTTTCAAAATGTGTTTGTTAGAGATATATTTGACATAAAAGTGGTGCTATAGAATGTGCTGCTGAAACTCTGTTTTAAGACTGCTGAACTGACATTTTTGACTAGTTGACTTCCAGAAGGATTTCTGGGTGAACTAAGATGAATTTTCAAAATCTGAAGGAGGTTATTGTTAAGAATGGGTCCATGAACATTAAAATATTTCATTTTTCACACAGGTGTCACGGATTGGGATATTCGAAAGAATATTTGAGCCCTATGTTTTCTGTTTTCATGATTTCCTGTTTGAGACATATTTTTGTGGCACTTGTTGCAGCCAGCTAGAAATGAATTTAAAGAAACTGAGAGAGGTTTTTCTTCATAACAAGCTTATATACAAAAACCGTTCTCATAGTTTACACATCTGTTAGGGTTTGATAATTACAAGTGGAGTTTATAAGCCTATTTTTTAGAATTTCGCTTCCTGAAAAGCAGGAAATCAGTTAAAATGTGTCATTTTCTGTTTGTAGTTGTTTCTATTTTGGGAAAAGGGGTTGGAGTTTGAATAGGTGAGCTAGAAAGAAACTATATGACTATATATTCATTGTAAAAGAGGGTAGGAGGGTTGGATTCATGATCCAAGAGAGGAGAGACCCAAGAGGTCTGTTGTAAGCTTTTCAAGAAATGATAATGAGTTGCAGGGTATGAAAGCTTGATGTTTTCCTCAAAGACTTGTCTTAGTTTTTTATGTGAAAGATCTCAGCTGATGAGTAAGAATTTTGATAAGATATTTTATTCTCTATGTGTTATCATACTTCTTATATTTTCTTCTATTATATGTGTTTTTTTTTATATAAGGATTGTATGAATATAGTTTATGTTGAGGATGTTGTGATAAGGATTATTACAACAACTGCCACATACACATATTTTTCATTCTGTGATGTTTTGAAAGGTTTTCTAACTATTACAGATTCTTCCTATAGTGACTGAAAACATGTTTCTTTTCAGTCTTAGCCACACTTTGTGTTTTTCCTGATTTCTTCATTCACATTTATTTGATCTTAGAACTGATCTAGGGCCTTATTCGACCTGATTTGCTGCCCATAGGATTTTAAGTCAAGATTGTTGTATTTCATGGAATCCATGCCCAATGGCTTCATTGCCTTCTTCATTAATTTTACCACTCTCAAAGTTTCCTAAAACCCAAGTTATCCAATCAAGTCTTTTTATTTCTATGTTACCAAACTTACTCTTATTTATAGTCTGGGAGTGACTCTTGGAGTGATAACAAGTTCCATGAAGGATTCTGGAATATATGGGGCCGATCCCACTTGGGATTGTTTTGTGGACGTGATTAAGGAAAAATATTACCCTGTTGGTAACTATGACGACAAGTTCATGAGATGGACCACACTGTGGCAACAGAGGGGCCAAACAATGTATGTGTTCACAAATACTTTTCATACCTTGCGCACCAAGATAGGTATCAAAGACTGTGAGGAACATCAAGTTTTGAAATATCATAGGTCTCTGCATAGGTACATCCTAGTCAAAATGGATTTCATGGACATATCATCACTAGGAACTACCTATAAATATGCTGTCAAAATTGAGCATAAATTTAGGCACCATAACAAACAGGAGTTCGAGGCTACAAATCCACAACAACCAAAGTATGGAAAATAAGTCCCTAACAACCAACATCCAAAAAACCAGTCCCAGCTACAGGAAAAAAAGGGTAATGGAAATATGAAGAACGACACTAGAAAGTGGTGCGGTTTCCACAAAATCCCTTGGCACAACACTAGTGAATGTCGATCAAAACAATCATTGGTGTTCGAGATCAAAGAAAAGGAGCCGAACCCTAATTCATAAATTAATGGGAGAAGATAGATCATAAACGTAGACCACACTACTACTGTCGCGACCACAACAATTCAACCAGAAGAACCAACAGATCCTGAAGAGGGGGAGCGCCTTTTTCATTCATAGATGTGGGTGAAGGGGACCCCGCTACATTTATTGTTGATAGCAGAAACTAGAAGAACCTCATGTCAGCAAAGGTTGTCAAATAGTTTGGATTGTCGACAACACCACACCCGTAGCCATACAACTTCGGGTGGCTTCACCAGGCACGAGATCTCAGTGTCAACCAACAATGTTGAGGGTCATACGACATCCAACCCTTCAAGGATGAGGTATTATGTGATATTTCCCCACTGGATTTCTATGATGTTCTTTTGGGCCAACCATATATGTGGAAGCACCATGCTATTTATGAGTCTCAACCCTATAGTGTCATTGTTACTCTAGGCAGTCATCTCTACAGGATACCAGAGGTAGTCCTGACTACTATCCCACCAAAACAGTGCCACAAAGTATTCTCTCATATTGCAAAATTTAGCCTCTTCACAATCTGTTCATAAGGTGAACATAAATACACTACAATCATTGCAGCCTTGGCCCAAGACCTTTCTTTCCAAAAGAAACATATTGCAAAAGAGAAAGAAAATATTGGTTCTTCACCTCCAATGGTACCTACAAAATACCCAGTCAAGACAAGATACAATAGGTTGGTTGAACATATTCAACCCCTCCAACAACAGATTCTTGACAGTGTTCAACAAGCTAAGCAGTGCAACTTCTCCAACAAGGCAATCAACTCACCAAGGTTCAAATTCAACAAACGCTTCCTCCTCTTCCCCAGGAACTCAAAACAATGGAGATAATTTCTTCCTAAGGAAGGAGGATTGATCCAGGAGGATCTTGGTGGCCACCCACCTATTCCAACTGGCTCAAAACAATTTTTTGGCAACTTACTATTTTTAGCAGTTCTTTGGGTCCCAAACTTTCGGGGCCATTTTGAGGGCCTAAACAACGTTTTTTCACGATCGAGCACCTCATTAATATCCTAACAATCTGATTGATCCCCCAAAATGAATCTCCTCGTTGATACCTTTCAAACAATCTATTTTGCACCCCAAAAAAAGATCTTATGCAAAAGTTACGCCCATGGGAAGTTGATACACCAAACTACCCAAAATAGGGTCCTCAAAACTGTTGGTTTTTCATCTTTCGGGGCTAGGGTTTTGGATTTTATATATGTTAAAAAGGCCTTTGGAGGCTCATTGTAAAAACCATCTTCTTGCGAATGAGCGTAGCCATCACATCTCTTCTCATAGATATGCTTCCACCATTCTAACAAGTCTTTCAGTATGTATTTCTACAGTTTTGTACATTTCACTCATTAATAGAAATTGTGTATTATTGTATCTCTGTGTTTATGGTTATATCTATGATATATCTCTGTTATATTATTGGATATCTAATATATCTTTGTACATTTGTTTATTATATCTCTTCTCTCATTTCATGCCAAAAATAATTTGGATCACATATCAGAGGAAAGGAAAACAAAGTGGCCGACGCACTCATTAGGAGGGTGCATGAAATACATGCTATAGTAATTAGCATGTACCAGATAGATTTGTGCGACAAAATTTTGGAAGTTTCCAAATCATATCTACACTATATGGATATAAGTGTGACTTTACAAGATATGCCACAACAGAAGTTTGAATATTATGAGTTGAGAGAGGATGGGATCCTCATGTATAGATGCAGAGTCTATGTGCCAAATGATCAAGAGTTGAAGAACTTGATTTTTTCAGATATGCATAAGGTTCCTTATGCTGGAAATCCAGGTTACCAGAAGACCATTGTCACAGTCAAGAAGCAATATTTTTGGCCAGGTATGAAAAAAGAAGTTGCATATTTTATTGTGAGATGTATCGAATGTCAGAAGTTCAAGACTGAGCATTGATATCCAACTAATTTTCTACAACCTTTGCCTCTTCCTGAGTGGAAGTGGGAAGTTATGACCATGGAATTCATAACTAAGTTTCCTATAACTTCTAAACAATGTGATTCTATTATGCTATTGGTGGACAAGCTTACGGAATTTTCACATTTTATTCTAGTAAAGTCAGCTCACAAAGCAGTCGACATTGTTGAGATATACATGTGCGAAGTTTCTAAGATGAATGGTGTACCTAAGACAATTGTGTCTAACAGAGATTCCAAATTCACCTCGAATGTTTGGAAAGGACTATTTAAGGGATTTGGAACAAGTCTAAATTTCAGCACAAAATATCATCCTGAGAGAGTAAATTGGGTGATTGAAGACATGTTGAGGATGTATGTGATGGATAAACCATCGAAATGGGAAGACTACATTAATTTGGTAGAGTTTGTTTACAACAATGGGTATCAGGCATCTTTAAACATGAGCCCATTCGAGGCACTTTATGGTAGAAAGTGTAACACACCTATAAGTTGGGATAACCCAACAAACCACATAGTAGTGGGGCCATATTTACTTCGATAAATGGAGGAGCAGATGGTAAAGATAAGGAATAATTTAAAAGTTGCCCAAGATAGGAAGAAAAGATGCGCAAATAAAGGTAGAACCCATAGGGAATTTAGAGTGGGTGATCACGTGTTTCTAAATGTAAAGGCCAAACACAGTTCCTTGAAGTTGGGAAAATTTTCTAAGTTAGCAACGCGTTACCATGGGTCATTTAAAATCCTTGAAAGGACTCAGATGAAAAGATATGGGGGGGACCTACTCCACCGGAAAAAAGAAGAAGGAAAAAGGGGGTGAGTTGTAAGTCTTAGGAAATATTTTATAATACTTATGGGAAGAATGTAATGTTAGATATATTATTATTATTATCCTAAGTTTTCGAGGGTATGGAACTGGTCACCATGTGGCTTAAAGCTACTTCTAAAAGTGACAAGTGTCAATTGGAAGACATGCAATATATTGTGTTGGCCTTAATGTATTTAGGGGGGGATTTTTTATTTTGTGGATGTTGCAAGCTCTGGTGAGCAGAAAGGGGGTCAGATAGTATGGAAAATCCAATTATTACCTTATCTGTCGGAGAAGCTTGTTGGGAATTGTGGGATTGTATCTAGAGTTTCATTGTCAAAGATATGGGTTGACAGACTATGAGTAGTCTCTTTGAGTTAGAGACTGGCTATTTTGGAGTGGTTTTCGGATCCATGAGAAAATGCTCCATGTGATATTTTTTGCTAGGAATTATTTCTTTGTGCGTTGGGCATTAGTCACAGGGATCAAAGACTTCTTGTTCGACCTATTACTGGTAAACTTGGGAAGGAAATTGGGGCAGATGAGGGACTAGTGAGCATAGAAGGGGAAAACTTCCTTGGGTGTGATAGGTGTGTGGGGGATGAGGTACTGTGGGCTAGTTGCAATAGCGGGCACCTAGACTTGGACAATTCTGGTTAATTTTCATACCATAGCTTGTTGCTAGGACCCTTTTTTCCCTGGTGGAGTTGAGCCCCAGCTTGGAGGTGACCTGTTGCTGTAATTTTAAGAGAAACAATGTCTATGGCTGGGAGGAATGTCTGAGTCAAGGAATCAATTAATGATTTTCATTAAAGATAAGTGTTGTTTATGTGTTTGTCTTGTTTATTGCGTTCTTGTTATCTATGTTTGATATGAGTTTATTCTTGTATGACATTGCATATAAGTATTCGATGTTATTTTGTTTAATGATGCTTGCACCTATAAGTACAATACATATAGGCTATAATTGTAGCTATGCTTGGATATAACCATAATGACTAGTTTTTCCTGCTATGTTAACTTGGAGATTTTGGTTAAGTCATTAAGAGGAGGATTGAGTGGTTGAGTTTACAGAATGGTAGTGTGCACCAAGGGGATGGAAATTTGAGTCTGTGGACAAAGAAATTAGATTCCATGCACAATGAAATATGATTTGGCACATGACACTTGATGGTTGTGCATGAGGTTGTGATTTGTGAACAGTATGATGGTGCACTCTATTGGTGCACATAGTTTTGAGTTACTTCCACTACTAAGATCAGGTTGTAAGAAGAAACTTGCTTCCACTGTTATAAGTTGTGAGACACAGCTTAGTTTGGGTTGAGTGTGTTACTACAATAGATAATAAGAGGATTATGTTAAAGTAGATCTGACACAGTATACTTCTAGAGTAACATTGGTCAATTATATGCTGGGAATGTTACAGTTTAGTTGACTGAGTGCTCCTAAAGTTGAGGTTGTGTGAAGTGGCCATCCTAGGTGGCTAGGGACATTACACTAGACTCAAAGGAACTTCTAATGACTACTTATTCATAGATTTTAAAGAAGTACCAAGGGATATATAATTGTTGTAATTCACCCTTCCAAAGTGGTAAAAAATGTAGTGCATTCAAGTACTTAGTATTCAACAAGCATAAATTTCAAGTAGATTATGGTATCATTTTTTTTTCTTGAAAAGTAGATTTAAAGGTATTTAAAGTGGTGGATTGTAGCTAAGATTTTATTGAATATAGAAAAGGTTACAAGGTATGCAAGTGATTGTTCATTTTCAACCTCAAAACCTTAGTAAAAAAGGGGAAATCATCATGTATTTCAACTAGGGGAAGATAATCCAATGCCATTTGTTGCCACTAAAAAATGAAGTTCATCTACTTACATACCAAATTTTAGCTTCAAATTTGCAAGCTTTCTCCCATTTCTTGTATTAAACCCTCCTTTGAAAAAAAATGTTGAAATAAAGAGTAAAGTATGTTCAAATGAGGCTTTGGAAATGTTGGGGAATATTATGGATGTTTGTGATAGATTTATCATTTCAGTATCCATAGGAGGAGTTGATTATAGAAAATAAATAAATGAATGGTTTGATTTAGAGAGGCTTGGAAGTATTTTATTCAAACATATTCCAATTATGCATGGAAAACCTCTTTCGAATTTTATTTGTAGAATCTCCTAGGCTCGTATATGATAAATATATACATGACAAAGGGAGTGGAAAACACGAGGGGGATTATAATAGATCTCGAGGAAAAAAATGGAAATAAATTTTGCTTGCGGACTAGGAACATCGAAAAATAATCAAGCCAAGTCCTATGCTCTTCTTCAATGCCTCCTCCTCGCAAAGAAATCCAACATAATATATTTTATTACCATAAGAGAGTAAAGTATCATTTTCAAATTGATGTTTATGAACTCAACTCCAACAAATAATAAGATAGCCTTGATCATTGCATGGATCAACAAGGAGGTTAAAACTATGAGAATGGTCTCATACTTTCAAGTATTGAGAGATCATGTAAGACACCCAACCCCTTAAGTACCTTTTTAATGGATGGGGTATTAAAAATTTTCTTTTCCTTAACCATCTCAAAGCCTCTTCTCAAGGTCACCAACATCTTCTAGTCTTCAATAGATTTCCAATGACTGCCTCCATACTCAAAACCGAGCTCTAGATCATAATTTATGGCCTTATAAAGTTACTTAGTCCTTTATTGGTCAAAATCCACCTCACTATGATCAGGGGATCAAATTTTGCTCAAAACTTCAAAGTGCTCGGAATCGCTTCAAATTGAACGAGAGTGTAGGCCTCGTCATTGCGAATCCAGCTCAACTCATTTGGGTTCAAACATAGGTCAAGAGTGAGAGATATCACGTTCTGTTCAAAATGGAAAACAGGCAAAAAAGGGATGCTGACTGTACAGTCTGTATAGTCCGTACAGATGATGACGTGGTAGGCCGTACGATGATGTGGCAGATGGTTATTGGATAGTTGGCATGTGACATGGTTTGTTGGCAGTGAATGGGATGGCAACACGTGGCCCAATCAATGGCCGCCACGTGTCATGTGTTTTTTGGTTAAAATCAATTTTAATCTTTGCACTCAGCAGGAGTCAACCCCGTGACCTCCGGGGCAGGGTAAAGCTTTGGGAAAGGTTGCCCAACCGATGCACCCACACATGTTACTTGATATATATATGTGTTGCAATGTATTTAACATAGTACAAATGTATGTTGGGGCATGGACCGGGCTGGGGCTAAGCCCCGACCTGTGGTTATATGTTATATTGCATGCGACCATAGCTACGACGGTTAGACCCACTGTAACATATGTTATAACCGTTTGAATGCGTGGTTTGGTATGACATGTGACCAACATATATATGCACGTGAGTTTAAAACATTACGGTTATCAACAATTTTAACTTAAGCCCTATTGTGTTATAGCGTGCGGTCATGTGACAACCATGTGCTTCGACAGTTTGGACTGGTTGTGTGGTTGCGCTTGGTGCCAAGTTTTTACGTTTTAAATTGTGTGTGGGCTAGGTTGAGCCAAGGGAGGTGCGTTTTGTAGATGCAGAGACAACAAGATTGAAGGGGAGACTTCCAGGAAGCCTATCTACTTCAATGTTTGGCCAAACGAGGTGCCAAAAAAGCCTAGCTATGGGTTTTTGGACGTTCTGAAGCCATTGGAGCAGTCTATTTGGCATTTTGAGCATTGTAAAACACATTTTTGAGCACTTTGAACAAATAATACAAATGATCCATTGGAAGCTGGCCCAGGAGATGTAGCCCAAGAGAGGGGTAAACTCCTTTATCATTTGTTGTGTTATGTGTTTTCTGTTCATTGATTACACTGTTGTTTATATGCATCTTGAATGAGTAAATCCTATTAAAGTTGTGTTGCAAAGTTGATCCATTTGCATTTTAACACACAAATTTAACTTGCAAATATTTTCAAGAATACAAGTCTTCTTCATTTTTAGATCAAGTTGGTATCAGAGCATAGGTTTTTGAAGAATTGATTATTTGCAAGTGTTTTGTTTTCTGATGTTCACAAGGTTGAAACTCACAAGAGGAGAAGGTCAACTTGTAGAGCCAAGTTCTCATCCTTCAAGGAGGAAGCATGTACCATCACCTCAAGTTTCAAGGAGGCATTCACCAAGTATGGCTCATGAAGAGAGTCATGAACATGTTCTTGCAGAAGATGAAGATCTCAGAAAAGTTGTCATGGAAATGAGAGAGATGATGACGATCTTGATAGAAAGGAATACAAGGTTGCAAGGTGAAGGCTCCAACCCTTCAAAGTATAAGGGAGACAGTGGTGATAAAACTCCAAATGGAAATGGAGGGAATGGTGCTTCTCCTCCACCCTCTCCTCCATATTCTTCTTCTTCTACCAATTCAAGACCTCTTCCAAATTCTCCAAAGGGACATGGTAAAACTCCTTCATTAAAGATTGATATTAAATTCGAATTGCCAATATACA